>CM049875.1:32074932-32220845 GCA_027474115.1 Schizopygopsis malacanthus | reverse complement strand
TATATATATTGTAGAGAAATATATACAATTATATATTATTTATGACATACAAGAGCCTCTTGGGATACTTATCGAGTGAGAGACTGAGAGGTGGTCCTGCCTAAGAGACTCTTCCTAAGAGATGACGCGGGTCTGAGGACAGTCGTTTCCAATAGGAGGCTTCTAAGGCAGTCCTGATGCTACAGCCCAGGACTTATGAGGGCAGGCCCCTCTGGGGAAGAGCGGTGTACACCGCATTACACGGTGCCCGTCTCTCCTCAGTGCCCTCAGGAGATCAGTCTGCTAACCCTGCCAGTGTTCCAGGGCGCAGCGGTCTCCAGCGAGCGTTTCTCTCAGTCTCTTCCGCCCAGAAATGTAGCGGAGCTGGGGCAGCTAGAGCAGCTAGATCGGCCGTCCCCTGCCGGTCCTCCGCTCCAGGGCACCGAGCTAGCCGCTCTAAGTACACCAGAGACCAGTCTCGAGAGACTGGTTCCCTTAGTAGACTATTCGGCAGCATGGAAACTGCTGCCAAATGTGTCTCGATGGGTCACGCTCACTGTAGAACAAGGCTATGTGGCGCTCTGCCGCAGCCTTTCTATGGGGTCACTCCCATGCTGGTTGGTCCCGAGCAGGCTCTGGTAATGGAACAAGAAGTGAGCACTCTCCTGAGGGAGGAGACCATCGAGGTGGTCCCTGCTCTAGACAAAGAGTCCGGGTTCTACAGCCGTACTTCATTGTTCCTGGGAAAGGGGTTGCGTCTTTCTTAGATCTAAGCTAACTGAACCGCTCAGTCACACGACTGAAGTTCAGAAAGCTCTCTTCAAGCACGTGTCTCACACCAGATCCGAGGACTGGTGGTCACGAGCGATCTAAAAGATACATACTCCTCCCCATCACAGGAAGTTCCTGAAATGTGCTTTTGGGGCAAAGCCTATTAATATCGGGTTCTTCCCTTCGTGGCAATATAGGAGCAGCCATCCTGTCGAGGCAGACATCCAGCTCCGCTGGGGCTGGATGCTATGGTACAATCGTGGCTGAGGCTTCGTCTGTACGCCTTCTCCCGATCGCTCAGCTCCTGGGAGTTCTAGAGAGAGTGCGTATGGATGGGGTCCTTCTATTGAAAAACCCTGTTCTGTTCTGCCGGCCGAGTATAGTTCTCTGACCCGATTTCTCTCCTCGACGGCTCTCCATGGGGGATTCCCGTCAGGAGGGATCTCCTCTCACTGGCAGCGGGCATGATCTTTCACCCCCGCTCGGAGTTGTGGAAACTGTGGGTGTGGCTCCCGAGGGGGCACAACTCATAGCCTCTGGTCTCTCAACTGAGGTTGCTGAGACCATCCTCCAATCTAGAGCTCCCTCAATAAGGAAACTGTACGCCCTGAAGTTGAGACTCAGGGTGCGGAGACCGCCTGCTTGATCCAGTTAACTGCCTGTTTCGTACAGTGCTGGAGTTCTCGCAGGCCTGTTTCTCCGCAGGGTTAGCCCACTCCACCCTGAAGGTCTACGTGGCGGCTATAGCGACCAACCACGCCCCTCTTGGTGGCCTTTCAGTAGGCAAAACTCTCTATTTAGACGTTTCCTCCGGTGGAGGCCAGGGTGCTTATGCTAAGTAATGGATCTCCGCTCAATGGAAAGTGCAAAAAAATAAATAAAATAAAACATAATAATAAAATAAAAATTACATAAAAGCAATAAAAACTATGAAACAAAACACGAGAGAGTAAATATATATACAAATATGGTGAGAATGAAGTAAGAAACAAATAATGAAATAAAATAAGGGGTAAGATGTGCAATGAGATAAAGTGTGCAGTGCAAGAGAATGTGCAAATAGGTTGTACCGGGGATGTACACAAAGCAGCAGTGTGGATGATGGGGAATAATGGATGTGATTACAGTTTATTAAATTGAGTCCTGTGGATGTTATGATGTTATGAGACTGAGTTTAGGAGCCTGATGGCCTGGGGGAAGAAACTCCTCCTCAGTCTTTCAGTTTTAGCCAACATGCTCTTGTAGCGCCTGCCATGGCAGTAAAATGAAAAGGTGGTTACCGGGGTGATTCGAGTCCTTGATGATTTTTGCAGTTCTGCTTTTGCAGCGTTTGAGGTAGATGTCCTGCAGAGAGGGAGAGTAGACCCTGAGATGCGCTCAGCTAAGCGCACGACTCTCTGCAGAGCTTTGCAGTCCTGGTTTGTGGCATTATTATACCACACTGAGATGCACTGAGTCAGTACACTTTCTATGGCCCCTGAATAGAAAGTTTTCAGGATAGCTGGTGAGACCCTGAATTTCCTCAGCTGTCGCAGATGGTACAGTCTTTGCCTGGCTTTCTTGATCTGTGTTTGGATGTGTGCAGTCCATGTCAGGTCCTCGGAGATGTTTACACCGAGGTACTTGAAGCTGCTCACCCTCTCCACAGGGGTCCCGCTGATCATAAGAGGAGTGTAGGGCTGCTGCTGTCTCTTCCTGAAGTCTACAATCAGCTCTTTGGTTTTGCTCACGTTCAGAGAGAGACAGTTGTCCTGGCACCATGATGTAAGTCTCTCCACCTCATCCAAGTATGCGGCCTCATCATTGTTGGAAACGAGGCCCAGAACCACAGTATCGTCAGCAAATTTAACAATGGAAGTGGAGCTGTGTGAGGACACGCAGTCGTGGGTGTATAGAGAGTATAGCAGGGGCTCAGTACACAGCCCTGTGGGGCTCCTACATTCAGGGTGATGGAGTTGGAGGTGAACTGGCCGACTTTCACCACCACTGTGGTCTGGCGGTGAGGAAATCTTGGATCCAGTCACAGAGTGAAGTGTTTAGGCCGAGGTCTGATAGTTTGACAGCTAGCTTGGTGGGGACTATAGTGTTGAAAGCTGAGCTATAGTCGATGAATAGCAGCCTGACATAGTTGCCATTTTTGCTGTCGATGTGAGTGAGGGAGGAGTGCAGTACCTGGGAGATGGCATCATCAGTAGATCTATTTGGCCGATAGGCAAACTGAAGAGGGTCCAAGGTAGCAGGGATGGAGGAGCAAATGTGTTTCTTTAAGAGTCTCTCAAAAACCTTCATGACTGTCGATGTGAGGGCAACTGGACGATAGTCATTCAGGCAAGAGGGTTTACTGTTCTTAGGCACAGGGATAATGACAGATTTTTTAAAGGAGGTGGGAACAACAGAGGTTGCAAGGGACTCATTAAAGATGGAAGTAAACAAACCAGCAAGCTGATCAGCACAGGACCTCAGAACGCGGCCAGTAATCCCATCAGGTCCTGCTGCTTTCCTTACGTTCACTCTCTTTAGTTCCCTCTGAACGTCATCCTCTGAAAAAGTGATAGCAAAACCATCGCTGCTCTGTCTGCTGATTTCTGACGCGCTGATCGGCAGGATCGCGCAGCCATTAACGTTACATTCAAAGCGGCCGTAGAAAGTGTTTAGCTCCTCGGCCAGCAGCGGATCTGCTCTCACCTCCGCGGAAGAGTTATTTCCAGAGGAACAGATGGTCTTCAGTCCCTGCCACATGCGCCGAGAGTCATTGAGCTGGAAATGTGACTCAATTCTCTCCCTGTACCGGCGTTTAGCGGCGTTTAATATGTAATTATTGTACATTGTGGAAAAACTGGTAAAACTAGTTACAAAAATGATCATAGACAATTCTTGAGTTGCATAAGTTATTCTATATTTATATAACAGCTGTATATTGAGATGTGGTGGAAATGACATTTGTTCATTGCAGGTCGGAAAAATTTGAAATATTAATATTTTCTCTTGTAATCTAGGTTTGTCCTCTTACAGACCTTAAAACTAGACAAATTATTTAAACTTATGAGACTGTTACGTGACTTTTGAACAAGATTTTTGTTCACAAGGCTAAAAGTGCCCCTAGTTGAAGAAACGCACATATATTCATAAAATGATGGCACAATTTTTAATACAAGTTTTAATTTTAAGTGTGTTTTTCCTTATTTCGAACTTCTTGAATTGAATCAAATTCAGTTAATAATAATAATAAGATAATATAGGGCTGTTATAGATCAAATAAAATCAGTATCAACAAAATCCATGCTTGCACTGGAGAGGGTACCGCAAAGAGGCTAAGAAGCTGCATTTAAAGTGGTTTCAATCATTTGATTTGTTCAAAAGGACTACTTTATGAATTGAATTTGCTTGACCAATTCTTTTAAAATAGGGATTCAGTCAGGAACAAACAGCTCGAGGGTGCATAAAACTTCTGTTGTGGATTAAGTCACTTTACTTCACGGCATGTCCAGCACTTGCATTTTCAGAGAGGTCATGTACAAAACTGGGGAAAATAACATATAAAACAACTTATGTCCGTGAGATAATTAAACACTACAGTTTCAATGAAACACTAAGAGACCCCCAGGGGTCCTGAAGTAAGAACATCTCTTATTCTATTACCTTTGCAGGAATGTCATAAATATGAATTTTGTTATGTTTGACATGCTTGTTGTACCATGTGACACAGAGACACCGATGAGTCATAATAAACCCCAAACCCAGCATAGACGGGTTCAGTGTACGTGGTGTTGAATGTGTGTATGTGAGTGAGTGTGTGTATGTCAGAGACACTGTAGAAGGACAGCGTACCAGCAGACCAGTCCAGATACACACCTACTCGATTCGAGGATGAAGGGGCAGGTATATCAGTGCTGTTATTATTATGACAGGCAATGAAACGTTTATAAAAGCCACTCAGATTCCAGGACTTTTGATTGAATCCAAACATACAGTCACTTCCTCCTTTCCTGCTGATATCTTTATATGACACTGATATTTCTGTCCCTGTCCCGCTCCATTCAGCCTCCCAGTAACAGCGTCCAGTCAGACCCACTCCACAAAGAACCTGAAGACATTCAAATCTCTCTGGATGATCAGCATACGACTGATGGTCTTTCACATGCTTCGCCATCTTCTTGTCCTCAGATAGGATGACTTGAGTGTGTGCTGTATTTGGGTCTAGTGTGAGATCACAGGCATCTGAACACAAAAAAGAGATGAGAAGTACACACAAAACAATAATCACTATCTGTATGTGTGTGTTTAGACCTACACTTCCGTAGTCCTGCTGTAATCCTGAACTCTGCTCCATGCTCCACACTGTAAACACACACACACACACACACACACACACACACACACACACACACACACACACACACACACACAAATACAAAAGCATGATCTGAGTTTCCATAATTTTGTATTCCATAGACTGTTCTAATTAAACCTCCTTCTAAAAAAAAAAAATCATGGTGCTTTATCTGCAAAATAAATGTATTTAAGAGTACATAAGTTATTAGACTACAATGTGAAATATCAATTTTTATTTTAAGAACTACATTAACAGCAGTCAGCATAAAAAAACATTGAAGAATAAACTGGTTTGAGGTTTCTAAAATAACTTAAAATTTGTGGCATTTTTTCACAGTTTGGCAAATCAATATACTGTAGTAAATGTTATATTAACACTGCTCACGTCTGCACTGTCATTCTTAATGTAAAACAACATTTTGTTTTATTAATCTCCATTTTTGATGTTACTGGAATAATGTATTATTTCCTAGAAGTCGGATGAGTAAATGATGCAACATTCTAACATTTTTCTGAAACATTTGCTATGTTTATATAGCAGGATGCAGTCAAGAGAAGTGAGTGATTTAATGCATTTTTGTTGTTGTTGTTTGATTCATTTTAATAACAGCAATACCTTAACTAGATAGCTAATTGCACAAGACCTGATACCTGTTTCTCCTGAGACACAGAGGCACAAGGCAAATGGCTGAGGCTTGACAATGATCTAATATTCACACTGTGTTCTATACATTTGTTTCAAGACACAAGCGTGTTCACTCTCTCCACCACACACAGCATGACATCTGTTACTGCCTCGGTACTTTGATTCAAACCCAAAATGTGAAAATAAATCAGCAACAGATAGGAGATCAAATTAAGTTTGAAAATACATAAAACACATACTTGAGTGTCTGCAGTGAGCAGCTTGTATCGTTCAGTTTGTCGCTGAGGAGCTGGACTCCTGATGGTCCTGGGTGATTGTAGCTCAGATCCAGCTCTCTCAGGTGTGAAGAGTTTGAACTCAGAGCTGAAGACACAAAACCACAGCCTTCCTCTGTCACCATACAGCCAGACAACCTGCACGCACGCACGCACGCACGCACGCACGCACGCACACACGCACAGACACAGACACAGACACAGACACAGACACAGACACAGACACAGACACACACACACACACACACACACACACACGCACGCACGCACACAACACACACACACACACACACACACACACACACACACACACACACACACACACACACACACACACATCAACAGTCTGATAATCTACAAACAACTGGGTTGGATCTAGGTACAGTGGGGTTTAAGGCATACAAATATATTTATATCAGTATAAAATACAATTATTGAATTCATTTAACACTTTACTGCAACAAATAAAACCTTGTAAAGACATTTTGGGTGTTCTCACTGGATAAAAAGGTTCATAAATGTTCAACAGGATGTTTCCCTTTGAATTCAACGAGGTACACAATTTTGTGTAGGGCAGGGGTTCTCAACTCTGGCCCTCAAGATCCATTTTCCTGCTAAGTTTAGCTTCAACCTTGATCAAACTCACCTGCCTGTACATTTATAATAACCCTAAAAAACTTGACTAGCTTGCTCAGGTATGTTTGATTAGGTTTGGAGCTAAACTCTGCAGGAAAATGGACCTCAAGGGCCAGAGTTGAGAACCCTTTGTGTAAGGGGATTCTTTAGAATCTAGGTCTTCAACCCTGCTCTCTGGGGACCAATTGTCCTACACATTATATTTCCAACCTGCTTTAGCATACCTGGCCTGTGATTTTCAAGTGATCCTACAGACCTTGATTAGCTGGGTCAGGTATGTTTGATAGTTAAACTCTGCAGGACAGTGGGTCCCAGTGGGTTAATCAAGTTGGTTAACTTGATTAACTCCTTCACCACCATTGATATAATTTTCATGTTTTCGCTGGTATATAGTAGGAGGCGCTATTACACATATTCTGAAAGATTATTGATTGTCTGGAATAAGCAGCGAATAAGAAGCAAAAACAAGCAAGCAGAAACGTGTGTCAGCAGAAACATGTAAAATTATGTGATCATCACACATAAATCACAGTTTATAAATCAAAACTGCCTAAAGTTACCGAATGAAACGTCGATCTAGGAAGTGGTATGCGACCATGTAAGCTTTGGGGTGTTGATGGAAGCAATGCAATCCATTCCATTTATATTTTGTCAATTGATCTAAATCTGATCTTTGACAAAAATGCAATTTTCTCTGCTTTTTGTTATTTTTTCTTCTTTTTTTAATGAAACAAGTAAGTGTTGATAAAAACAAATTGCATACAGCTAGAATAATTTTTTTTTTAAAGCAGAGGCTCCGTTCTTTCTTTTGACATTTTACATATTACGATATTAATACCACAAAATATTTTTCTGTATCAGTTTTCAGTACCGAGCTGTGCAGTGGTATTTAACCAGTAACAGCTAAGTGACTGTCACTTAAACTAGAAGTGACATGCTCATTCAAACTGTACCCCCTCAGCTTTTTTATTTTATTCATCTAAAACCCTTTTTTAAGAACTGAACTAATACAATTTATACCTTATGCCCATATCATAACAAACCCACAGCATCATATGTCATTGATTTTTTTCTTTAACAGACTGTACAGACATTCAAACTGGCCTTTGAACTTACTGCCTTGTTTACTCTGTACATGTATCATTCAAATGTTGGGTCAGTATTACTTAAGTTTTTGAAAAGTTAATTAAAACAAAAAGTAATTGCAATATTATGTTATCTATATTAAATTTCATATATGCTAGTATTCATCTATGTAACTTAACATAACAGTACACATTTACATGATAGTAGCATTTAACATATTACAATTCTAAAAAAGTGCTTTCCTAATTCCTATTACATACAACACAACTAAACATGGTGCCAGTGGACTGGCTTTCTTTTGAGGCAGCCCAGCAGTCTGCACCCAAATGCAAAATACTCTTTTTACACACCTCAGTATCTGCAGCTGACAGTTTGGACTCTTCAGTCCATCAGAAAGCAGCTTCACTCCTGAATCCTGCAAGTCATTGTTACTCAGGTCTAGCTCACCCAGGGCACAGTTAGAGGATTGTAGATTTGATGACACAATTTCACAGGAATGACCAGTGAGATTACAGCTGGGCAATCTGAACAGACCAATGGGGGAGGGGGAACATTACACAGCCATTTCCTTATACAAAGTTTGATTTGTACTAGGGATGACACAACACAAAAGGTTCAGTAGTCAGTACCAATACCAGATAAATTCATACTGTTAAATAATGTTTTAAAATGTTAACTGTTACATAATGTTTATATATTAAGGGATGGTAAGGGAAGCATATTACCAAATGCAGACGAACATCACATAATCTGTGGTGGAACTAACGTTAGGATAAGCCTGTGCAATTAATCAAATTCGATTTCACTGACAAGCTAGGACATATCACGTGTGTAATCGCAGATGAATCGTCTTCGATTATGAAGGCAAAATTGCGTAGCTTGTCAGTGAACTACGGCTCTGTGTATTAACTGCCGCTCCATCTGAAAACAGGTGATGGAGATTTACTGCTAATCTAGAAACCGGCTTTACTGTCGAGATGCGCATGTTAATCGAATTTGATTAATTGCACAGCCTTATCCTAATGTTAGTTCCACCACATATTATGTGATGTTCATCTGCATTTGGTTATATGCTTCCACTCACCAATTGAGTTTGTATTACACAAATCACTTCTGATTTTGTTCCCCACTGGTATCTGAAAACCTTGTATGCATGTAAAGAGTGATACTGTAAGATCAGTTCCCTTTCAGTCGGTCAATCCGAGTCACGTCGGTGACCGATGAATTGGGATATCGCCAGAGAGATCAAACCACTTTGAGTGTAACTAAACGAGTCAATGGACATTGACATTGGTATTTCGCATCTAGCTGCCACACCCCGTTGCGTGGGTATAAGAGGCAGCAGGAGCACTGCATTAATTCATCCTTTCGCTTCGGAGCCAAGCAGTGGTGCATTACTACTGCTCTCTACTTCCTTGTTGCAGAGAGATTGAGAGTGCGGGCTTCACGGTGACAGCAGTGGTGGTCACGATCTCATTGCATCAACAAAGTTTTTGCAGACAGTCACACCAGGAGTGTACGGTGGCCAGCTCCCCTGCGTGCTTCAACAATAAAAGAGGAATTTCTCTAAAAGATCAACACAGGTGATTGCGTCTTTATTAAGATGTCTTATCACCTGTGCGTTTCTGGATGTGGTCGTTTCCTGGCACCTCAGGACAGTGACGATCGCTGTCTCACATGTCTGAGCATTCAACACGCTGAGGAAGTGAGGAGCTAAGGAGTCCCTCTGCCTCTGCCGCGATACAGCGTTCATCCCGGCACCCGGGGCGGCACTGTGTCCGGTGGAGTCAGAGGTGATTTGAGGGTCAAAGTGAGGGCTTCCCCAAGAGGAGTTCCTCACCCCTCAAGTGCTCTGCAGCTGGTGGGGTTGCCGTTGGAGCAGGCTGGGACCTCTCTGCAGAACGGTGTACACCACCCGTTTCCTTCAGTGCCCCCTCTGACGACCAGATGTTGATCGCTGCATCGGAGAGCGAGTCCTCTCTCTCCCGGGATGCCACAGGACAATGACGTCAGTGCGCTCACCACACACCAGCTACAGGTGGAGAGGAGAGAGAGTCATAGAGCCAATAAAGTGGATAAAAGAGCAGTTTGCCCAGTCTCTGGGTCTCAAGAGGAGGAAAGTTGCAAGCTGTGAATCACGGGTTCACTTCCCTCCTCTTCTTTCACCAGCGGGCAGCAGTGGGTTTCCCAAGAGCACCCCTCCTGCTCATTCGTGGAACCAGGTAAGGGCTGTAACATTCGAGTCCTCGCTTCATGTCGTTACACGCTGTCACAAGCCTCGAGTCGGGTACCTGCATTTCCTCTCGCATGAGGAGGAATCAGGTGAGTGTTACACTTCACACCCAGACCCTGGGTTATGACCGATCTTGGATCTGTGAGTTTTGAACCGTGCGCTTCACAAGCTGCCATTCAAGAAACGTATTTTCGGGTGCGTCTGTCTCCTAGATTGGTTAACCTAGACCTGGTGCACAGGCACCTCAGCCAGTTGGATATTCGGGTCAACTGGGAAAAGAACAAACTCGTGCCAATGCAGAGGATCTCTTTTCTTGTCATAGAGTTGTATTTAGTCAACCAGACAGCACGACGAGCTGTCTCAAGCAGCACTTCCAGGGGAGTGGAAACTCTATCCCCAGGCGGTTAAGCTGATTTGGGGACGGTTCTGAGTTGCTCAGGTGGACCTATTTGCATCTCGAGAAACCGCACACTGCAAGGCATGGATGCACTGGCACACAGCTGGCCCCGGTGCCTGCACAAATATGCGCTCCCCCAGTGAGCCGACTAGCAAAGACACTGTGCAAGATCAGGGAGGATGAGGAGCAGGTCTTGAGCAGGGGGGGACAGGAGGTTAAATCCTCCTAGGCCTCCCTCCCTAGCCTCTTGGGATTTTGCATTGGTGCTGAGAGCCCTACAAACTGCCCCCTTTGAGCCTTTGCAGTCAGTTGAGTTTCTCTCTATGAAAACCCTACTCCTGACTGTATTGGCCTCGATTAAGAGGGTGGGGGTCCTGCAGACATTTTCGGTCGACGAATCGTGCCTTAAATTTTGGCCGGCTGACTCCAGTTCAACACTGAGGCCCCGACCCGGCTATGTGCCCAAGGCCCTACCACTCCCTTCAGGGATCAGGTAGTGAACCTGCAAGCGCTGCCCCTGGAGGAGGCAGACCCAGCCTAGTTTTGCTCTATCCTGTACACACACTGCAACAGTATGTGGATAGAACTCAGAGCTTCAGGACCTCAGAAGGATTTAGGACAGGAGAAGGGGAAGGCTGTCTCCAAGCAGAGGATGGCCAACTGGATAGTGGATGCCATCACCTTGGCTTATGAAGCACAGGGTGTGCCCTACCCACTCAGGCTGCGTGCTCACTCCACTAAGAGTGTCGCATCGTCCTGGGTGCTGGCTCGTGGTGCCTCACTAGCAGACATGTGTAGAGCTGCGGACTTGGTGATTCCTAACACGTTCGCTAGGTTCTATAGCCTGTGTTTAGAAACGGTTTCCTCCTGTGTTATCACCTCAAATGGCTAGTGGCACTGAGAGGCCCGGTTCAGAGTTGGCTAGTGGCGTCCTTAATGCTTAAATTCTCCAGAGAGTTCCCTAACCGGGCAAACCCTGTCGAGTCCTCAGGCGCGGGGCCTTTCAGCCAATGAATTCTTGAAATATGGTGTGAGGCTAGTGCCCATATGAGTGACCCTATTGGGATACCAAGTGTGTATTCCACGGTACACTTACAAGGGCCGTGTTTCCCTGGCAGACCATGTTCTGCCATCTCTAAATAATACAGCTTGAGCCATCTCAGAGACTTCCATGTTCAATAGGGACCTACAAGGTTACTTCACATGAGTAATGTCACTTAACCCCCTCTGGGAAGAGGTGACTCCACAGTGTGCCCCTTCCAAAGTGGAAGGGCACACTTTCCCAGTGTTATCCAAGTCCTGCTGTTTGGGTTGCTCGAGGAACTACAGTAGTTGACCTTCTCTTTGTAGAGCCCGGTCCTATCGTCTGCCATATAGGAAGGACCAGGAGGCCTACACAGGGCGCTGGAGGGCGCAGCTCCTGTGGTGCTTTGGTAGAGATCCCAATTTGTCGGTCACAAATCCCTTTGCACTGCTAACGCACTGCTCTACCACTGAGCCACAGGAACACTGATATATTTATTTATTTATCCTGAGATATTTATCATGCAGGGACCTCTTTAAGTATTTTTACCAAAGTATAAAGCAGGGGTCGGCAACCTGTGGCACACAGAATGATAATCGCTAGCATGCAAACAACAGGGAAAACTGCACTCTGACATAAATTGTGTAATGATGTAATCATTCCTCAAAGTCACACAGCTGGTTAGGGTATATAAATACTATGTGTGAAAATTAACCTCTACTAGTCTAATGCTTCAGAAATCAATTAATATTCTGCACTATTTGTATAAAAAATACAGATTTTTATCTGAACATGTAAAACTGATTATTTGCTGTATAAAAAAAAATTGCACTTCATGCAAAAAAAGCATTATACCCCTGGTGTAAAGTGTTAAACATTTTTGTTGTTGTTAGAAATTGTAGGCCTATAATCAATAACAAATGTAAATGTAAAATGATTTAATACATGCCAGTGTTGAGATAACTGCTCTTACACAATAACCAATAAACGGCTAAATCTTTATAAATACCTCAGAATCTGCAGCTGACAGTTTGGATTCTTCAATCCATCAAAGAGCAACTTCACTCCTGAGTCCTGTAGGTCATTATTAGTCAGGTCGAGCTCACTCAGGGCAGTGTTTGAGAACTGAAGAGCTGATGATAAACTCTCACAATACTGAGCAGTGAATCTACAGTCAGCGAATCTAGGGGGAAGAGTATGCAAATATGCTGTCAGTGTTTTTTTCGTGATTACATTTACATGACAGTTCAGTTTTTAATTGTTTATTCAAATGTATTATTTGCATGCATTTTAAAAAGCCTTGCCAAACATTTGGCAATGTTTTTGTTAAAATAAAAGTTTGTTAAAGAGGCCATATGACGTTGCTAAAAAATAATATGATTTGGTATATTTAGTGTAATGCAATGTGTTTATGCGGTTTAAGGTAAAAAAAAACATTATTTTCCACATACTGTACAGTATTGTTGCTCCTCTATGCCCTGCCTTTCTGAAACGCGTCGATTTTTACAAAACTCATCATTCTGAAACGCAAGGTGTATGCTGATTGACCATTTATCCAGTGCAATGTGATTGGCCGAATAGATAACAAGCGTGAGATGGAAATGTTATGCCCCTTACCGTATTGTGATGCAAAAACAATAAAAACCCATTATAAACGAGGCATTTGTTGCATCCAGTGGAGACATAATTAGTACTTCGTAAAATGCACTGCACACACATCTGAGTATTTGTGTTGAACTGTTCTGGAACAGTGTTGTAAACACAACTTAAGCACTGATCTAGTTGTGTCCTCTTTTGGAAGCCCAAACAAAGTAATTTCGCTTTCACAACAAAACACAAGGTCTCCAGGACATGGCGCCAGCGGCAGCAACAATTCAACAGCCAGAATAATAGTTCCGCCTTCATTCTTTGCGTATACATTTAGGCGGTGTTTTGCAAATCTTCCCACACAGTGACGTAGGCATGTGGGGACATGTTTAAACGAGGCGTGGCCGAGTCATAACTTTAATACAGAATATTTCTTTGGTTTTGAGACTTTAGTCTTTGCAACTTCAGGGATCTTATCTATGCAAAAACAGCTTGTAACAATCCAAAGAGAAAGGAAAACTTGAAATCGCATCATAAGGGTAAGTCGTGGCCTAATGGTTAGAGAGTCGGACTCGTAATCAAAAGATTGCGAGTTGGAATCTCGGGCTGGCAGTAATTGTAGGTACAGCGCCTAATCCCCAACTGCTCCCTGGGTGCCACAGCATAAATGGCTGCCCACTGCTCCGGGTGTGTGTTCATAGTGTGTGTGTACACTGCTGTGTGTATGCAACTTGGATGGGGGTAAATGCAAAGAACAAAATCTGAATATGGGTCACCATACTTGGTCGAATGTCACGTCAATTTCATATGACCCCTTTTGTTAAAACAAATGTTTTCATTAACACGCTCTGCTGACATACATTTTTCTGAGCACACACCCTTTTTTGTGTCTTAATTAGACATGAGTCAGTAGAATTAATACATCTATAATTTTTTTTCTTAATGCGATAGCAGCCTAATATAACATGTTGCTGCATCATTAAATTTAATAAAACAACAAAAGACATTTTTTACCTTACAAAATATCCCATTGTAATACTATGGTGTACTCACAAAGCTTTGGTGCAGTTGATCACAGCTGGTATCAGTCTTCTTCTACCCTCATCTGATGTGTTGTATCTCTTCAGATCAAACTCATCCAGCGCCTCCTCTGACATCTGAAGCATGTAGGCGATTGTTGAGCATTGAGCAGGAGAAAGCTTCTTCTCTGAGTGTTTGTCTGATTTCACAAACTCTTGAATTTCTCGGGACAGAGTCTGATCTTTCACTTCCAGCAGGCAGAGGAACAGATTGATGGATCTTTCAGTGGAGAGTCCATGTCCATCTTTGATCTTCTCTTTAATGTACTGTGTGGTTCTCCTGATGCTCTCTGAGCTGTTCTCTGTGTGTGTCAGTAGATCCTGTAAGAGTCTCTGATTGGACTCCAGTGAGATTTCCAGCAGGAACCGCAGGAACAGATCCAGATGTCCATTCTCACTCTCAATGGCTTTATCTATTGCTCCTTTATGAAGATAATGCATTGGATCAAACACCTTAAGGGTCTCCATTGTACAGCTTAAATAGCAGTAAAACACGTGAAAAGCAGCAAGAAACTCCTGAATGCTCAGATGAATGAAGCTGTACACTTTCCTCTGATGAATCACAGATTCCTCCTTGAAGATCTCAGTGCAAATCCCAGAATACACTGAGGCGTCAGTGATGTCTATACCACTTTCACTAAGGTCCTCCTCATAGAACATCACATTGCCCTTCATCAACTGCTTGAAAGCCACTTCAGCAAGTTTCACAATCCCTTCTCTGTTGGACTGCATGAGTTTTTCTAGATCTCTCTCTTCATACTTCTGATTCCTCATGTTGATCTGAATCAGCAGAAAGTGGATGTACATTTCAGTCAGAGTTTGGGGGATTTCTGCACTCAGATCTTCCTTCAGGAGCTTCTGAAGCACAGTGGATGAGATCCAGCAGAAGACGGGGATGTGGCACATGATGTGGAGGCTTCTTGCTCTTCTAATGTGTGAGATGATCCTGTTGGCTTGATGCTCATCACTGATTCTCTTCCTGAAATATTCTTCCTTCTGGAACTCATTGAATCCCTGAATTTCTGTTAGACGGTTGATGTATTTGGAGGGGATCTGACTGGATGCTGCCGGTCTGGAAGTGATCCAGATGAGAGAAGAGGGAAGCAGCTCTCCTTTCATGAGGTTTGATATCAACACACCCACTGATGAAGTCTCTGTCACGTCACAAACTTTCTGAGCATCTGAAAACATCAGTGTGATTCTGCTTTCATCCAGACCATCAAAGATGAACACAATTTTACATTCCTCATAAATCTTTGAGTCCAGACCTTGAAGTTCAGGATGAAAGTCCAGCAGCAGTCTCTGAAGACTATACTGATGATCTTGAATCAAATTCAGCTCTCGAAATGGAAGCAGAAACATGAAATCTATATCCCGATTGGCTTTTCCCTCGGCCCAGTCCAGAATGAACTTCTGCACAGAGATGGTTTTTCCGATTCCAGCGATGCCTTTAGTAAGAACAACCCTGATTTTGTCTTTCTCCTCACATTCTGGTTCAGATGAGGCTTTAAAGATGTCATTGCAGTAGATGGAAGTGTCTTGTGTGAGTTGTGTTCTGGCTGTTTTCTCCATCTGTAAAACCTCATGTTCTTCATTCACCCCATCACTCTCTCCTTCTATGATGTAAAGCTGTGTGTAGATCCTGTTGAGGAGGGTTGCATTCTCTTGGAGTTTGATTCCCTCAAAAAAACTCTCGTATTTGTTCTTCATTCTGGTTTTGTGCTCGTCTTTGACTCCAGATTTGAACTGCACATGGATCTGATAATCCCTCTCACAACTCCTGAGTCAAATAGTAAAAAAAAAAGTTTTGAATCAAAAGAAAGTAGAATACTTATTTGCACAAGGTAATTAACATCATCCAGTGGTACAATTTCCAAAATATAAAAGTCGGGCTATAAAATTAATCAAATAAAAAATTACATATGGACTAGAATTGATGATTAGCCTGAAAGTGAGATGTGTCTGATGATTTGGAAAGATAAACTAATTATTCGATGTGGAGTCTGATTTCATAATAACGCGTTAACGCAAATTAACGCAAATTACTTTTAACGGCACTAATTTTATTAACATGCGATTAACACTGCGTGTATTTTCTGTTTGACCCATGGCCCAACTTGTAGTTAGAGAAATGGAGATGCACAGTGTTACCAACTTAGCACACACATCTCTCTCCCTCTCTCTCTCCCGTCTGTCAGCACGCGCACACACATCTCTCTCTCTCTCTCTCTCTCTTTGCGTCTGCTCAGTTTCTGTTCAGCACGCGCACACACACACATCTCTCTCTCTCTCTCTCTCTCTCTCTCTCTCTCTCTCTCTCTCTCTCTCTCTCTCTCTCCCTCCCGTCTATCATCTCAGTTTCTGTTCAGCATGCGCACACACACATCTCTCTCTCTCTCTCTATCTCCCTCCCGTTTATCAGCTCAGTTTCTATTCAGCACATGCACACACACATCTCTCTCTCTCTCCTGTCTGTCAGCTCAGTTTCTGTTCAGCATGCATGCACACACACATCTCTCCCTCTCTCTCTCTCTCCGCGTCTGCTCAGTTTGTGTTCAGCACGCGCACACACACATCTCTCTCTCTCTCTCTCTCTCTCTCTCTCTCTCTCTCTCTCTCTCTCTCTCTCTCTCTCTCAGCATCTGCTCAGTTTCTGTTCAGCATGCGCACGCACACACATCTCTCTCTCTCTCTCTCTCTCCGCGTCTGCTCAGTTTGTGTTCAGCACGCGCACACACACATCTCTCTCTCTCTCTCTCTCTCTCTCTCTCCGCATCTGCTCAGTTTCTGTTCAGCATGCGCACACACTCATCTCTCTCTCTCTCTCTCTGCATCTACTCAGTTTCTGTTCAGCGCACACACACACATCTCTCTCTCTCCGCGTCTGCTCGGTTTCTGTTCAGCACTTGCACACACACATCTCTCTCTCTCTCTCTGCGTCTGCTCTTTTTCTGTTCAGCACGCACACACACACATCTCTCTCTCGCTCTCTGTATCTTCTCAGTTTCTGTTCAGCACGCGCACACACACACATTTCTCTCTCTCTGTCTCTCTGCGTCTGCTTAGTTTCTGTTCAGCATGCGCACACACACACATCTCTCTCTCTCTCTCTCTCTCTCTCTCTCTGCATCTGCTCAGTTTCTGTTCAGCATGCGCACACACACATCTATCTCTCTCTCCGCGTCTGCTCGGTTTCTGTTCAGCACGCGCACACACACACACATCTCTCTCTCTCTCTCTCTCTCTCTCTCTCTCTCCGCATCTTCTAAGAATTTGTGCAGATTAACATCTTGAAAAGGAGAGCTATGTAGTCTTAGAATTATGTAGTCTTAATGGGTTGCGTTTCAGTCACTTTTTCATATTCATTCCGTTGTCTGACAACAGAAACAGTAAAATATATAAATGAAACCTGTTTTATTGATAATTTAGCTGCATCAATACAGTATGTGGGCACAGAGAGGCAAACACATGTAATAATAAACTATATAGGCTATGTTCATTTTGCACGTTCAGAAGAAGTGAGCTGCTCTGTCCTGCAAACATGTAAACTTTTTTCATGAGTCTAATAGACATGAAGTTCTTTGAAAAATATCTATTACCTTGGAAACATGTCTAGTCTTTATGCTATTGACTATGGTTTCAATAATAATAAACACACATTTGCATAAAGCATCCATATTTGTCCATGCGCATGTTGATTAGAGTATTAAAAACTTGAAAAATATTAATTTAAGGTACATTTAGAACAAATAAAAATGTGTGATTATTTGCGAGTTAAATCATGACAATAATGTGATTTATCGTGATTAAATATTTTAATCGATTGACAGCCCTAATTTATATATAATATAAAATATGAATATAAATATAAATTTAAAAACAATATTTTTCAAAATATATACTGTATGTGTATGTCTTTATATACATAATAATGATATACACAGTACACACACATGTATTATACAAACAAAAACGTTTATTTTGGATGCAATTAATCGTGATTAATCATTGCCCAACACTAATATATATATAATAAATATGATAGATGCAAAAGCCTCTAATTGACATCTGAAATTTTCTTCTAAAATTAGAATTTTTATCAAGCTCCTAAATTTATTTTCACATAGTTATTTCACATTAATTGCACAGAAAAGGACCTACACATTGCTATTAGAGTAAAATTACTGAAGCTAAATATATATATATATTAGGGGTGGGCATAGATTAATTTTTTTAATCTAGATTAATCTAGATTAATTTTGGAATTAATCTAGATTAAAATGGCTCATTTGAATTCTGCCGAAGGCATTCAGAATATGTGTGCTACCCAAATAATGGCTAAAAGTAAGTCTTTGAGAACGGGTTTCTCAAGCCAGGTGGCGCATTAGACCAGGGGCTCATCTCCTGTTTCCAAAATGCATCACAAACTGCTTGAGAAAGCTGTTCTACTATGATAATTGGTGATGAAAATAAACTATGTTCAATAAGATGTACTTGTGTTTACTAACTGTTTATTCAGTTAAACATGAATTTTGAACTGTAGGCCTACATAAGAGGTCGTGATGAACTGTTTACAGTTTCCATTGGGAAGCTTCTTAAAAATAAATTTTCCCTGAAGCAAACCCGGCGGCTTCATAGCTGCATCCATGTTAGCACGTCACGTCTGATGTGGTAATTTCACAGTAACGTTAGGCATACACACAGGTTCGAAGCAGAGGGTGACACGGGAGTGAATTCTCAAGTTCACACGAGACCTAAAGCGCATCCTGTTTGCTTAAAAGCGCAACGTTTCGTTGTTATTCTGAGTGCACACAAATAAACGTAGAGTCTTTACAGATTCGAAAGATGTATTAGGCTACTTTTATCTGTATGACCAAGAATGACGGAGATTTTAAGAGCAAGTGACCGGAGCCTGTCCTGCGCAAACGCGCTTCCACACAAACACATCATATTGAGCGGCCATGTAAAGTTGCTACTACATACATCTTTCAGATGAAAAGCCATATTTGAGGTTGATGAATGATAGGTGAGCGTTTGGATGTCCTGTCCGATTGTATTACCACATAGACCAGCCGTTAACAATCTGTCCATCACGGACTGCGAGCCTCTAGTTCAAAGACTCGTTCTCGCCCCCTACAGTGCAATTCGGCTATATACATCCGCGCTAAAATATCAGTGAAAGTCATCATAGCTTGCGTAGTATAGACCCAGCTCCCAACCCAACTTTGAGAATAGATTAACGGCGAATTTTTTTTATCGCCGATAAGAGTCTCACGTTAACGCAGCACGTTAACGCCGATAACGGCCACCACTAATATATATATATATATATATATATATCTAATGCTGCCTAATGGATACTATACAGAGAAATACACTAATCACACATCTAACACATAAGAACTGACACATAACGGAACAGAAAAGGTGGTATATTATTAACACAGAGTTACTGAAAACTGATACAAGATAAGTGAATGAGGCACAAGTGAATGAGGCACAAGTTAATCATTAACTAAGGAGACTAACAATGAAATAAGGAACGTTTGAAAACACAGACACAAGCCACAAACTAAACATAATCCTGACAATAGGATTCATCCAATCTCTGTGCATCAAGAGATATTTAGTATTAGTGTTTTGTCTTACCTGGGGTCAGAGGTCACTACTCCACCCCTGAATGCAAGTGGAAATTCCATTGATTGGTTACTTTTCACAGACACACAGCTGGGTTCTGAATATAATGTAGTGTCTCTCTGCTCCATCTCCTCACAAAGAAGAGTTTTCAACCAGGGGTCTGGGGCCCACTTGGGGGTCTAAAAAAACTTCCAAGGGGGCCACAGGATGAATTATTATTATTAGATTATTAACATATTAAAACATGCAATCAAGATGTAAACTAAAACAATATTCCCCGGAAAACTGAAGTGTTCTGAAACAACAGATTTAATAGGGGAAGTTTACCAAGAAAATAAGCCTTGTCATAATCACAGTAGTGAAATATTGTACCTTATATTGTGGAGCCTTCGAATATTGTGTTGGACAGCATTGATCATTCGAGTCCAAAAGAACTGCTGAGAACCACTGCTTTAGATGTAGTGTTGTTCTTCTCTCCCTCTATAGAATTACACAGACATTAATTACACTTAAAAATCACACTGTACACTTTTCATTCAGCACTTTCAATACTTACAGTAATGGACGTTGTTTGATCAAATTAAAGAATAGCACTTTGCCCAAGTTTAGCTTATCTAGAGGAGTCAGACCTACGTTTTCTTCTCTGTACAGTTACTGTCAACATGTATAAGTGAAAGCCATATTCAGGGCATCTGTATATCGAATCTTATATTAGTCAATTGGTGGATGACACCACCTTACTTTTAAGATATGCTTTCTAAAGTCCTCTAGCAATTGATAACATAAAATTTGTTTCTGAAGCTTCAGCTAAACATAAGTAAATGTGATGTATATTAAAGACTGTACAGCACTCTCTATTTATAATATTCCAGTTCAATCTAAAGTTACATATCTAGGCATCATGATCACTGAAAAAAATAACAATAGGTGTATTATGAGACTCTATTAAACTCCATTGAACTTTGACTCTATTAAAGTAAAGGTGCAAAAAAGATTATATTTATGGTTCACAGGTCCTCAGTGTATTGTCATGAGGCACAGGTTTGATCTTGCCTGTACGTTTTACTCCCAAACCCAGCAGCCACAGATGGGATGTATGAATTGCCAAACTTCTTTACTGTTTTACTGAGGAAAAAAGCCAAAGTTGGATTCATTTAATGTTTTACTTATATTGTATCCAGCTAAACTAAAGCATAGTTGAAAATGTTTAGGCCTAGACACAAGCTGCTCTTTTTGTAGTTCCCCAGAGAAACGGCTCTTCATATTTTCTGGCACTGTCCTCAAGCACAGTTATTGTGAATTTAATTTTATAACATACTAACTGCATTTGGGGTTTTCTCTGTTTTTGAAGTATGTGTTTTTTGGTCAAAGTCTTTTAATGCCAAATGTCACATTCATCAAAACAAATTCACTGATCAAAAATCCCTTATTCATAATTTTTAGGAAATAAATCCAAGCTAATTCATCTTCTAAGAATTGCAAAGCTCTTAAGACAATAAACATGTGGTACGTTCAAGTAGTTGTTTTTGCATCACTTTCATTATCAGTTCGTTTAAATATGTACTTCTATATTTGTGCTGTACATATATTTTATGCCTTGGCAATTAAAAAAAGAAAAGAAGAGAAAAAGAAGCTTGCTTGAGATGTGCTTTGCCTCGGGACTAGGCGGCGGCAGTGAGGGGAAGGAGAGAAACAGATGCAGTCCAGACAGACCGTTCTCACTTCTCGTAGGGGATTAGTCAACGGGATGTTTCATGATTCATGCTCTTGTGCTTTGTTTCATAATAATCTGGATGTTGTTTTATATCATGTGAAAATAAATATGATGAACAAAACACCCAAAGTATGAAAATAAATTTTTTTTAATTTTAAGACATACAAGTACGGTGACTCATACTCGGAATTTGTGCTCTACATTTAACCCATCCAAAGTGCACACACACACACACACACACACACACACACACACACACACACACACACACACACACACACACACACACACACAGCAGTGAACACACACACACAGCAGTGAACACACACACACAGCAGTGAACACACACACGCACACACAGCAGTGCGCACACACACACACACACACACACACACACACCCGGAGCAGTGGGCAGCCATTTATGCTGCGGTGCCCAGGGAGCAGTTGGGGGTTCGGTGCCTTGCTCAAGGGCACCTCAGTCGTGGTATTGAGAGTGAAGAGAGAGCACTGGTTACTCACTCCCCCCATACAATCCCTGCCGGCCCGAGACTCGAACCTGCAACCTTTCGATTACGAGTCCAACTCTCTAAACATTAGGCCAGGACTTTTTTAATATGAAAATAATCACATTTCTAACCGGCATGCATCTGGTGATCACCAGTGAACAGTTCTGTACTTTTTGCTCATCTCACAACAGCCTTTTGCCAACCAACTTCTCAAGATTCACTCTCACGGCAAGGCTGTCTCAAGAAGGACAACATTTATAACCAGCATGCACTGCTTCAAGTCCTTTGGCACTTTCATCCTACATCACCAGTGACTGATAAATATGGCTCACAATAAAGCACATTTCTGATACAAGCTATGAACTGCAATAGTTTTAAATGTTAAATTGTCTTTAACATGTTTTTAACACTTTTGAAATCTCTGAGGTCACAGAGACTTGGTGTATAAATGTATGGTTAATCATTTAATACTGTGTCATAAATATGGGTAATATTCTAAATAAATACATACATACATAAATATATGTTGTGACACCCCCCCCCCCCCCCCCCAAAAAAAAAAACATCACAGAAATAAAATAATAATAAATATAATTAAAGCATTTAACAGTGTATGCCACATGAATTATGGCATTGCATATTACACACAAAAGGCACATGCCGCTATGTTTGGTGGCACATCTATATTAGACGCTATATATGACAACAAACATTTAGCATCACAGTTTCATCAAGTTACGTTTACCACAGACCTTGTTTTACTCACAAATAAAAAAATTAGTGGTGGGCCGTTATCGGCGTTAACGTGCTGCGTTAACGTGAGACTCTTATCGGCGATAAAAAAAATATCGCCGTTAATCTATTCTCAAAGTTGGGTTGGGAGCTGGGTCTATACTACGCAAGCTATGATGACTTTCACCCTGATATTTTAGCGCGGATGTATACCTAGCCGAATTGCACTGTAGGGGGCGAGAACGAGTCTTCGAACTAGAGGCTCGCAGTCCGTGATGGACAGATTGTTAACGGCTGGTCTATGTGGTAATACAATCGGACAGGACATCCAAACGCTCACCTATCATTCATCAACCTCAAATATGGCTTTTCGTCTGAAAGATGTATGTAGTATCAACTTTACATGGCCGCTCAATATGATGTTAACCTAGAGAAATGTGCGCTATTGAAGTGTTTGTGTGGAAGCGCGTTTGCGCAGGACAGGCTCCGGTGCGCTCACTTGCTCTTAAAATCTCCGTCATTCTTCGTCATACAGATAAAAGTAGCCTAATACATCTTTCGAATCTGTAAAGACTCTACGTTTATTTGTGTGCACTCAGAATAACAACGAAACGTTGCGCTTTTAAGCAAACAGGATGCGCTTTAGGTCTCATGTGAACTTGAGAATTCACTCCCGTGTCACCCTCTGCTTCGAACCTGTGTGTATGCCTAACGTTACTGTGAAATTACCACATCAGACGTCACGTGCTAACATGGATGCAGCTATGAAGCCGCCGGGTTTGCTTCAGGGAAAATTTATTTTTAAGAAGCTTCCCAATGGAAACTGTAAACAGTTCATCACGAGCTCTTATGTAGGCCTACAGTTCAAAATTCATGTTTAACTGAATAAACAGTTAGTAAACACAAGTACATCTTATTGAACATAGTTTATTTTCATCACCAATTATCATAGTAGAACAGCTTTCTCAAGCAGTTTGTGATGCATTTTGGAAACAGGAGATGAGCCCCTGGTCTAATGCACCACCTGGCTTGAGAAACCCGTTCTCAAAGACTTACTTTTAGTCATTATTTGGGTAGCACACATATTCTGAATGCCTTCGGCAGAATTCAAATGAGCCATTTTAATCTAGATTAAAAAAATTAATCTATGCCCACCCCTAAAAAAAATCCATTATAAATAACCATAGGGGAATTTTGAGAGAACTAGCAGTGATTTAGTCTTCCAGGTCACAACTAAGCCACACTATAGGCCTATGTTTTGTCATATGTAGGCCTATATTGTAAATATATGGTTTAAAAAATAAATAAATAAAATAAATCAAAGATGTGTTAATCTTTTTTTTTGGACATTGTGGGGAAAGTCTAATTTCTAATGAATCAATTATTTTAATAGTCTCAATTAAATAACTTCAAAAACGCAGTTTGTGGCACATCTGTTTTTGAATCCAAAAAATCAAAATGGTAAAGCTCAACTGAACTGTCAATACATATGTAAATAGCAGAAGTTGTGTTAAGTTATGCGTTTTGGAGACACTAAGATGTTTGTGCAAATCAAATGAACACAATACATTGTATACAGTGTTAAAACAGGCTAAGTCATTTTAAAACAGCGGGACACGAGACAGATATAAACCTTGCAGTCTGGAGAAGCCTGATGGTTGCTGTATAAATTAGCTCCAATTAGAAGACCTAAAGCATATGTTTAAAAAGCAATATACAGAACAACCAATTAAATATCGCCGTGCTACAAGGGCGTATGTTCAGTTTGTACAGTGTCAGTCGCTATTGGAGATGGTCACATTCCGCAGTTTTCAGTGGTACATGGCAAGCCACATCTTATTGTGGCATATACCACAATCCACTGGAATATGCCTCTGGAAACCGCATATAGCCTCGCGCGTAACATTCCATGCCAATTAATATTAACACGCTACTGGTCCAGCGGGTGATTTCTACATTATCTTCAGACATCAGGTTACATATTTACAGTTTTGTCATTTTAAACAATCTAAACGAGAACATGCATCGTACCTTCATTAAAGTCCTCCCCGAGCAAAACTCTCAGCGACTGAAAGCTCTGCACTTTCGGTTTCGGTTTCGGTCTACATCTGAATAATGAACAGCTGATCCAAGTAAATCCACTTCCGGTGCTGAGATCAACTTTTGTTTTCAACCTGAGAATTAACTTCCAGGGTAAGATAGAAATGACACCCTATATCTGAAGTGATCACGGAGCAGGTTATAGACTAGTGTTACAATCGGTTCAGTTTCTAAAATATTTGGTTCCACTGGGGGGTGCCTCATTAATATTAATTATATTTCTGAAACTGTGGGCGTGTCCTTGAGACAACGCGCAAACGAATGGAACTAAAATTTAGCAACTTGTTTAATGGATTATTTCGAAAAGGAAATACAATTTCAATGTTAAGCATAAACTACAACAGTTCACGTGTTTAAAATAATGCATGTGTAATATCCTCCCAAAAAACATAAAATGCCCCCCCCATCTCCCCATCTCTCCCTTGAGTGGATTATATGCAGACTGAAAGATCTCAGCATTATTACACACGTTATCAAGCAACCTTGCACCAAAAATAATAGAATTCTGTAGAATAATAGAATAGAATCACCCTCGGTGACCTGCACCTTCAAGCAGATGATGCTGATTGTCAACAAAAAGCCGCCAGTTGAGGATACTGAATTACAGCTTTCCTGTAGCTCAACTGGTAGAGCATGGCGTTAGCAACGCCAAGATCATGGGTTCGATTCCCAGGGAAAGCAAGAGCTGATAAAAATGTAGAAACTGTAACTTGAATGCAATGTAAGTCGCTTTGGATAAAAGCGTCTGCTAAATGCATAAATGTAAATGTAAATGTAAATGTAGACAGTGTATATTACCTGTTAGAAAAGTGATACAATAAATGTGCTGTGAAATGTTAAAATATAACAAAGTTTAATAAAGACAAATACTAATTTCAACAACATTACACAACGGCATTGCTTTTTAACTCTTTTAAATACATACAAGGAACCACTCAATATGTCCAGCATTACTGAGGTGCATGCTCATACCAGCCTGAAGGTGGTGCTCGAAGGCTACATGGCACATCATTTCTGCAGTAACTAAGAAATTATACTGTATAGAGAACAGAAATTAATGGCAGGCCTGGATCTTTTTATACAACACTGATCACTGCAACACTGACTTGCTGGGATGGGTCCAGATAAGCCAATATGTGTATAATAATATGTAAACAGTACCATCGTTTATATTTTAGATCAAACTCTTGTTAAGTAAAAATAAGTAAATGTGATGAATATTGACCCTAAGATGGACATTTTATCATTGTACAAATGGGTTAAACAGTCAAGGTGTGGATTTTACCTTCTCACCTACATCCAATACTCCCATTAACAGCAACAGCTGTGTAGCTCTTCCCCCAGTTACAAGTGGGTTTTATAACAGTCTTGACTACTGTGACGTGCACTAGATGGAAGTATTGGAGAGTATGATGACTGGCAGGTTAAACAGCTGTTTGGATGGGTGGAAAGAGTCCACAGTCCTCAGATCATCCAAATGCAGGACTGAGTAAACAGACCCAGTAAATGCACACAGAACACACATTTAAAAGCCTTCAAAAGCCCCCCCCCCCCCCCCCCACCCACACACACACACACACACACACACACACACAACATGCATGACTTGTTGATAAAACACAGGCAAAGTATGCAAATCCTAACAATATAGAATGTATATGAAATGCACTATACAGTATGAAACTATCTCAGTGAATATTTGATGTGTTTTAGCATTGCAATGGGGTAGCT
This sequence comes from Schizopygopsis malacanthus, assembly GCA_027474115.1. Classification (NCBI taxonomy): domain Eukaryota; kingdom Metazoa; phylum Chordata; class Actinopteri; order Cypriniformes; family Cyprinidae; genus Schizopygopsis; species Schizopygopsis malacanthus. The sequence continues at coordinate 32,194,380 of CM049875.1, read as the reverse complement.
ATTGCACATAAAAAATAGTAAACAAAGGCATTTTGAAGGTTATACACAGTACATGCCAGATGAACAGACAACATGTGACATATTTTTTACACAACTGTTGATGACAATGGAGTGCTCATGTGGCTGACTCTGATGTAAGTTTGTTTGTGCTCTCCTGGTCAAGCATTGACTTCAGAAATTATGTTTTAAATGCTTTGTGTTATTCTGAGAGCACATTCTTTATAGACTAGATTCAGAAAACTGTAAGAACACAGTATGTCATATTCTGTAAAGAGATCACGTGATATATGAGCATGTGTCAACCAATCTGAATCAAGAATTCAACAATGCTGTTGTATTCAATAAATAATTTACTTTATACCCTTGAATTATTACAAATTTACACACACTCTCAGCGTTACCACCCTGTGTGCACATTCATTTTCAATAATACAACATCTGCAATTATTTGTTACATATACACATATGCGCTCACGTATATAGAACTTCCCGTCTTCCCAGTCACACTGATGGTTCACCATTAAGCACATCAACAATAATCCCAACCAGTTCAGCCAGAAATCTTGGGTAATCTTAATGACCATCTGACCTTCAAAACCTCATTGCATAGCTCGGTCATGAGAGTTTGCATTGCACAACATCCGTAAGAGCACTTCCTAACTGAGCAGGCTGCACAGCTCCTCGTTCCTTCTCATTTCTAGATTGGACTATTGCAGTGTTCTCATGGCTGGACTTCCAGCGTGTGCAATCAAACGTCAACAAATGATGCGGAATGCAGCAGAATGGTCAGACTGTCCAATCACACCAAAAGAGCCCATGTTACACCTCTCCTTATCTCTATACAATGGCTGCAGCTGCTGCTGGCATCACTGATGTTTGTGTAGAGAACAACCACATTGCTCCATTCCCTTTTATGTGTCTACATCCTTCCAGATAATAAGCGACACCTTATGGTATCATAAACTGGCAAATATTACTTTCCATAACCTTCTCATTCACTGTTCCTTGCTGGTGGACCGGTCTTTCAAACCCGATACGGACAGCCAAATCCCTGACAATATGCAAGAAACAGCTTAAAACTCATCTCTTCTTTGAGCACCTGAATGTATTTTGTTGACTCTTATTAGAATATATGTCCCAAAACATACTGTGTTGAAGCGTTGAAATATGGGGTCTAATATTTCCCATATTTTTCTGAAGTAGGGATCTGTGCACAGTATTAATGCTAATATCGTCCACAGCCCATTGCAGTTTATAGGAGGACTACAACAGAACTACAAACATATTGGATGTGTGTGAGACCGACAAGATGCACTGAAGGGGTTTGTATCTAACCTGATTTTATCTGGAACAACATTGTGAACTTTTATAAAGATACTAATAGCACAATAGCCGAAATTATATGTTTGGCCATTAACTAGCTGCAAAAACATGAACAGATCGACATGATATCAACATGATAGGAAGAATTGTTTAAATTAATTTAAATTTTGAGTGTGGATGATGTTAACTGTGAAAAGATATTGACTGTGTTGTACAAAAAGGACAAATCATGGAATCCCATTTAGCAGAAGCTTTTGTAACTTTAACAGTCTAATTGTTAGTTGTTTTGAGAACAACTTATTTATCTTATTAATGTATACTCAAGCAGGGCATGACATCTTCAGCGAAGGAGAATAGTGGGCAAAAATTTAAAATGATAGTGACCATAAAACGCTAAAAATAATGTGTCCAAACAGAGAAATACTGCAGGAAAAGTAAGAAAAAAATGAATTATTCACCTTGAAGAACTTCACCAAGCTAACATCAATGAAAGAGCTGCAATGGCTTAAGTTATAATCACAGACACCATGATAAAATGTGAAAAAGATGGTGTGTTGACCGTAAAATGTGGACAGTTGGAGCAGCAAAATGAATTATCAAACCACCGTGGGCAGTTTTGCCGAGAAGAGTGAGAAGCAGATTTCCTTCTTCAACATTTTCTCTCTCTCAAATATTCCAGAAGGGATTTTCGGGTCTAAAACAACACTAGACACCAGCTTTTCATGTATGGACAAAATAAAAAAAATACTGACACATCTTCAAAAGTGCAAGTGCACAAGCATCATATATTGCCAGAACATATCAGGTAATTGGCTGGGTGTGGTCCACTGATTCTGACAGCACACGCAGCAGGAGATACTGACATTTGACTATCAAAAATACTGTGAATACATTGGCGTGCCCTTACGTTTAATTAAGATTAGTGCTGATTGTCGACAGGGGGTCTGGGGAAAATGTCAGCACCCAATTGCCTCCGAAGGGGGTCTTAGCAGCTGGAAAAAGGGCTACAATGGCTGCTTCTGCAAGATAAATGATTCAAGAACTGCACTGCACTTTGATAAACCATGGGCAGGTAAAGTCAGCTAACAACATCACCAACATAGCTTTTGGTTCTTGTCGTGTTGACAACAGTTCTTGTCGTGTTTTGTTGTGCTATCTTCTTGAAGTGGTTTCAATGTCCTTAGATTTCCTTTTTTTTGTCATGTACACACAGTAGATGCTTTTATTAGGTAATTTATACAAATATCTAGTCAGTCAAACATTATAATTGAAGAAAAAATGGGATCTAAGTAACTTTGATAGTGTATAGTGAAAATTGATGACAGGGAGTCTGTGGCAGAAGGACTTTAAATTCCAGGGACCTTGTATTAAAGGGTTCAGTATGCTATTCAAGTTCAAGCTCTCGTCCATTGGTGTGGAGAGGGTTTGGGACGCAGCCCATGTTTATCCTCAGAGAGCATTCCAGTGCCAGAAGAGTCAGGCAGATGCTAAACTTTCCAATCCACCCATGTACCAGCGGCAGAATGTCTATACACATGATACATTTAGCTCATGTTAGAAAGTGCTGTTCGATACATTCTGTTTCATCATAATTCCCACATTTCCTCATCGTTTGTTCCTGAACTAGCCAGCTAGCAAGCTGCACACAAGGAGCTTCTCCTGTTTAAAGCGGCTCAAGTCCTACACCCGTAACACAATACCAGCCTAGCTCTGCTGGCCATCTCAAGTCACTGGAAAAGACGCCTAGTTGGTACGACAGGGTTACAGAGCATTTTCTTGAAAAGGAACGTAGGGCAGAATTTACATATAAATAAATGGACAATTTTTATGATTTAGGCCGAAAATGAGCTTCCCCTCTTTAAAAGATCAGCAGCCGCCACTGACCTACAGTACTTTCCATGCATCTCTATTCAAACCTTCATCCTTAAGAATTAACGATATCGTTAGAGCATTATTGAATCGGCCGATACTCACCATCCTACTCTGTCTCCTCTGAGTCCAGCGAGGCAACATGATGCATTAAGCCAGGAAATTAAAACGTTTCAAATGTACTGATTCAGGGCAAATAATACTTATTTTGTCTTTTGGGAAGAATTGTACGGATCTTTATTTTCAAAAATTGTAATGAATTGTGTCACCTTCTTGGGCATCTGTGAATGTTTGCACTTTTATGTGTATGATAAGTGCTGGGGAAACATCTCGGTTACGCATATCTCGTTCACTGAAGGAGGGAATGGAGACGTCATGTCGGTGACTGAAAAATTGGGATCTCGCGCCAAGAGACAAATCTACTTCGAGTGTAAACTAAACGAGCCAATGCACATTGACATGCGATGATTGCATCCAGCTACCGCTGATCACAGCACAAGCATAAAAAGGCAGCAGGAGCAACGCATACTCAGGTTTTCACTGAGGAGCTGAGCCGGTGACCCGGCCGCTCAGCGGTGGTACAGCAGCCATGGCGACTGGACGTGACGTCTCTGTTACCTCCTTCAGGGAACGAGGGTTACGTGCGTAACCGAGATGTTCTCTTTCAGTTGGTCACGTCAGTGGCCGACAAATTGGGATCCCCACCAAAGCATCATGGATGCATCCCCTTCCAGTGTCTTATGCAAGCCTTCTGCGCCCCTTTTTCTTGTAGGCCGGGGCTCTACAAATATGTGTCGGCGAGGTGCCACGAGCCAGTGCCCAGGAGGATGCAACACTTCTAGTAGAGTGAGCTGGCAACCTGAGCGGGCAGGGCTCACCCTGAGCTTGATAAGCCAGGGTGATGGCATCCACTATCCAGTGGACCATCCTCTGCTTGTAGAGGGCCTTGCCCTTCTGCTGGCTTCCATAACAAACAAAGAGCTGATCTGAGGTCTTAAAGCTTTGTGTCCAATCCACGTACCGTCTTAATGGAGGTGATGTTGTGGCCCTACTCCCGATAGGTTTTGGAAAAAGTTAAATTTATCAACCATTACCGATCGTCAGCGAGAAACTGGGGAGGCCAAAGTCTGGAAAGGCGATAATTGGGCGATAAGTGTGATTGTGTCCCCATTGGTTGCCCTCATGGACGATCAGGTTAAAGAGGCAGCGAAAATTGGTCCGTGTGCTGCCAAGCTTGGCATGCACAATGATCCAGAAATCATGGAGGGGAATTATTTTTGGTAGCCCCGAATCCTGGATTCTCAATCCAAAATTGCGAGCTATCGAGCATCAACCCTATACCAAGACAACCTCGTCTCCATTGTCGTTAACGAGGCACACGTCACATACAAATGATGAGTTTGCATACATGGGTTTGGTTATTAACTTCAACAAGTTAATTTATTTTGACATCAGCTCAGTTCGATGCGGCTGAGCCAGTGCATAACATACGTCATAACCAAACATTATGTGATTGGCTTATGGGTACACCAATTATTTTAAACTTCAGACAAGCGCCCACCACGAGATAGTAAATGCTCAATTCTGCCCTTCCAGACTCTGTCTACGAAGCAAAGCGAAGTAGCAGAGTTTGGTATTACCAGGCTAAGTAAATGCATGTTCACATTTAGTCAAGAACTACAGTAACATCATGTTCCACACAGCAGCACAACACAATGCCTCTGCACTTACTCCAAATGTCTCTCAACATGAGGACAGGAGAGCTGTCAATCAGTCAATCAGTCCATGGGAAAACAAAGTAACTGGCAAGATATTTTCTTGTAAATCAAAAAGCAATACATAATTTACTAGTTAGTTGGGGAAAGTAATCTGATTACTTATATTACTTGTAGTTTTGGGAAAATGATCTATAAATCATACAGTCACTGCTGGAAATGGTTTAAATATATAAGATACATGAAAAGCAAAGATTGTGCAGGACCTGGAGTATTTTTCTGAAGAACTGTAGACAGATTAACTGCCCAGGACAAAGTCGTGGATCATGTAGCTGAACGATCTGTATCTGCGCTTGTTTCATGTTCTTCGAATAGCTACACATGTTCTTGTAACACTTTCAAATCAGTTTCAGATTGTGCCTTGCTGATTCAATTCCTCTGCTTCTTATAGAATTATTATTTTTCTGGCAATTAAAAAAAAGCTAAAAACTAATTGGATAAATGTTGTGTGGAATGTAGGATACCTTATATTATTTGATATACTGACTATCAGCACAGTTATGCCCAAATCACAGCCATACTCATATTCAGTACAACAACACTCTTGATTATATAGCTAATATAAAAATTAAAATTAAAAAAGATCCTCCATCTGGACCTATATAAGGTTTTAAGGCACTTTTTTATTGTTATTTTTGCTATTTTTACTCCTGTGAGAACAACTAATTTACCCTACTCTTCTCCTCGAAGTGGACAAATACCATCTGCTTTGGCCTGTCCTCACCAATATTATCTCCAAGTAAGGAGTATAAAAAAAACTAAAAACACTTACAAGTCTGGAAAACAGATTTTTAACAACTGGTTTCAAAGCCTTTAATTGCCTGACAATATTGCTTGACAGCATCTTCTGCCCTCTCCTCAATCAGTAACCTGCTGTGAAGATTGCACTGGGAGAAGCCTGATCCTCTAAGCTGTTTTATTCCTCCGCGGGGGTTCAGCTTACTAATGGAGCTTCATTTCATACGAATGCTATGTTCGTACTATGTGAATATTATTTTGCACACTTGCACTAGTGTGTTATTGCCCACACTATACCTCTGCACACTCAGAGACATTTTAACAAATATGCAAATGTATACTAAGGATGTCTATAATACTTAATGAGAGATCAATGGACGTCAAGTGCAGGTACTGAAAAAAATAGATGTTAATTGCATGATTTTAATGGTTTTGAAAATCCAAACACTACTGAAACATCTAAGATCACGTAATTTGCAGTTTATATGTTGCTATATTTTAGTGGTAGTCATGGAAAAACAGGCTTTTTGCCTGAATTATGTAGTTACTAACAAACTCAAACCCAGTGCAACAGATCTTAATGTGGTTAAAATCAACATAAAACACTTACTACTACACACTGCAAGTATTATCAACTGGTAAGATGTCTGTTTGTACCTCAATGGCTGACACATTATAAAGCATAAAGCATAAACTACTGGTAGTGGTTGTTTGTTAGAGTATATGAAAATGCAACTCAAAAAAGTAATTAAAAAAAATTTTCATTTGTAAATGTATGTGACCAGCCAATGAATAAACATATAGTCTGATCAAGTGCTCAAACTGTATTTAAAACTAAGATTGTTCTTAGCAGGCTTCCATAACGAGACTAAATGTTCAGTGAGTGCTAATATCTGATTTCTGTGTCTAGCAGACTAATTACAGTAATACAGTCTAATTACACTCTTGAAGGACAGTGATTTTACACTCGGTGTCAATAGACCATTTGTCTGTGTTTTGCTTAATTGCAACATGCTTGTTGTGAAAGGTCCTTACAGACTATGTGATTGGAAACTTGTTTGTATATATGTAATTAAAAACACTATGGAAAAGTTACAAGCTTAATTATTTATAATTATTCAAACGTAACGTGATTATTCTGTAATAGTTTGAAAGCTATTGCAATTATTTTATTCAAGAAACATGCCCAAAATATATGCAACTAGATTCCCTGAATGAAAGTGCATTGCTTTTAAGGCAAAAAGATAACTTTCTTTCTTTCTTTCTTTCTTTCTTTCTTTCTTTCTTTCTTTCTTTCTTTCTTTCTTTCTTTCTTTCTTTCTTTCTTTCTTTCTTTCTTTCTTTCTTTCTTTCTTTCTTTCTTTCTTTCTTTCTTTCTTCCTTCCTTCCTTCCTTCCTTCCTTCCTTCCTTCTTTCTTTTCAAATGATCCAGGGGAAAAGAAGAACAAGAGGAAGGATGACATTAATAGCTGTGCAAAGGCCATCATCACTGAGAGTAATATTCTGCTTATAATATTTTATCCTGTAAGTCATTAAATGTTAAATAATTGATATAGTCTAGTGTTTCTTTGTTTTCTTAAATGGAATTACTAGATTTTCATCACATATTAGCACTGTTTTAAATGATGTCAGTAAATCAGATCACTAAAGTGAAGGGAACAGTCTATAGTGGCTCTGAATCGCTCTTGACGCGCGTCGTGGGAACGGCGAGGGGCGTCAGCTGCGCGCGCACTCGACACATTACCAGACCCATTCATCTGAACCTTCGTGAGGCAGATGAAAAAGACCAGCTCGAAGTGAAGACCGTGAAGCTCTCGATGGGCATCCATCCCAACATGACCCGTGAACACACGGTCAGTAACTGGACCGCCGTGAGGAGAGACGCGCGGTTCGAGGGTCCGGTGCTCGCGCTGCTCACGGTCACGATGGTCATATTGATTACGGTCATAGTGTGTGGAAACGCGTTGGTCATCGTCGCCTTCAAGATGGACAAGAGTTTGCGCAAACAGAGCAATTATTTCCTGCTAAATCTGGCAATCTCGGACTTTCTCGTTGGTAAGTAAAGTTTATAGAAAAGTTTATTAGTCTTTAAGAAATATTCAGCAGTCGGTTATACCAACAATATCAAGCGACTGTCGTATTCTAGGGTGAGTAAAATTAGGTACAAAGTGATATAGTCGAACAATGTGCAGGACTGGTCTGTCAGAAAATATATTTTTTAAATCAGAATAGTAGCCTAAGATTATTATCCTAATATAGTCAAATAGCTATCTTTATAATTTTAGTAATATATATATATAAATGTCTCATGCATACTCTTGACTTAAAATGATTTTATTATAATGTGTTCACTTTGAAAAGCAAGTTCCCTGTTAAAAAAACAAACAAATAGAAACCCAATAGAAACCATCACAGAAATTCCAATGGTTTCATTAAGATACCATTATAAACCATTAGCTTTTTCCAGTAAAACCATTACAAAACTACCTTTTTAGTGTGTTTTGGGCATTTTTACAATAGGATTTAACATCCCACCAATAGAATCCATCACAAACCAGTAGACACCATTATAGTTTCCATTAAAACCATTAAATCCATTACATTTTCTATTGTGTTTTGGGCAGCCTTCTATTGTTTTTTTCAGCAGGGTTATTCAATAATGTGTGCAAATACATATAATATATACTTTCTCCAGAGCTTTATATATATATATGGCATATGGTCCCAGTCAGCTGGGATTAGGACTTTCTGCAGACCAGTCAAGTTCTTCCACACTGACTGAATCATCATTTCTCTTTGATCCTTGTCTTATACACAGAGACAGGCTTAGAAGCACACAATTCCCTAGAATATCATTATATGATTAAATATTAATATTTGTACTCATGGAAATTACTAAAGTAGTCAAACAGAGGGAAGAATTGTCTGCTTTAACATTAAAAGAGCCGTGATGTTAGTAGTGAATTAATCTGAGATGAGTCCAGCTCTGCTTCCCTCATTCACCACATTAGTGTGCATTTACTGCATAATTTGGCTAAAAGTATATATATAATGTTTGATAATTACATCAGCAGGTTGCATGGGAAACTATGCTCTCTGTCAGTGGATTTGTCTAATTCTATGTATTTTTGCATTTTTCTCCCCATGTCAGATTTTTGCCTCGTCATATTTGGGTGTTAAAAACTGCTCTAAACTCAATCACTCTAGTGTATTATGCGTCCATCGATGTCTGCTTATGTCTGTGATGACAAAATCTATAAGCAGCTGAGAATTACTAGATACTGTTGAGGAAAGCAAATAGTGTAAAGCTAAAAAGTAATTGCAGAAATCCCTTTAAGGCAAATCAGCCTGGTATGCTATCTGCTTGACCAAACAAAATGTATGTTTAACAATGATACAGTTAAATAAAATTGCAAACCAGAAATAAAACCAGGCGAAGATGGTGGGGTTCTACAGATGTGCAGGCTGTGACGTCATGAAATGGGGAATGCTTATTTAACATTTATGCAAAGTATACAGTAAGTGCTCAAATCTACATACTTGATTTGATAACTTTATTCCTACACCTGCTGTCAGTCCCAGGGGTTTCTTAGTGGATTAATACAGGAATCAGGAAATGGGGAATCAGGAAATATATATATATATCTTCTAACTTTTAACATATCTTGTTATTCTAGGTTCCGATCTACCCTAATACAAATTTGGATAAGCCATGAATGCATATCAGAAATGGGGAAAATGTTTCTCTGCATGTTGATTTTTAATTCACTGGAATGGATAGCGATTACATAAACAGCTGCTGTGAAAGTGGGGTTAAATCTAAGAGTCAAATCTAATATCTATAAGAGTAACGGGACCGACTAGACGAGAGGCGTGCGGATCCATATGCAGGCTTTTATTAGAAGACATGGTCAAAACACGGGCAGGGTCGAGCAAATGGCAAACAGGCATAAAGAGGGCAAGGCAGGAGAGTAATCAAGTAAAAGGCGTACACGAGAACAATATCCAGAGGGCAAGGCAGAGAGATGATCCAGGTAACAAGCAGAAGGTCAGGAACCAGACAACAAGGCAACACAGAATGACTAGACAGAAACTATAACAAAATACGGAAAGGCTTGTTATGTGGCTAACATCTGGGGGATGCTAAACGCTCAACAAAACTCGGCAATGACAGAGAGGAAGTCCATGGCTTAAGTAAGTTGTGTGATCAGTGCAATCAGCTGTGTGTGTCAGGGTAATCAGCAGTGTGTTCAATGGTGCAATGGGTGATGGGAATCGTGACAGAGCCCCCCCCCACAAAGAGCGGCTTCCAGACGCTCCTAAACACAGAACAATCCAGGAGGGTGGTGGAGCGGAGGTGGAACCGGGGGAGGGACAGAGGGCCAGGTCCATGTGGGGCAGACGAGACCGGAGCCCACCAGGACGAAGCAGACGAGACCGGAGCCCACTAGGACGGAGTAGACGAGACAGGAGCCCACCAGGGCGGAGCAGACCAGACAGGGGCCCACCAGGGCGGAGCAGACGAGACAGGGACCCACCAGGGCGGAGCAGATGAGACAGGGACCCACCAGGGCGGAGCAGACGAGACAGGAGCCCACCAGGGCGGAGCAGACGAGACAGGGGCCCACCAGGGCGGAGCAGACGAGACAGGGACCCACCAGGGCGGAGCCGACGAGACCGGGGCCCACCAGGGCGGAGCAGACGAGACCGGGGCCCACCAGGGCGGAGCAGACGAGACAGGGGCCCACCAGGGCGGAGCAGACGAGACAGGGGCCCACCAGGGCGGAGCCGACAAGACAGGGGCCCACCAGGGCGGAGCCGACAAGACAGGGGCCCACCAGGGCGGAGCCGACGAGACCGGTGCCCACCAGGGCGGAGCAGAGGAGACAGGGACCCACCAGGGCAGAGCAGACGAGACAGGGGCCCACCATGGCGGAGCAGACGAGACCGGGGCCCACCAGTGCGGAGCTGACAGGGCAGGAGACCTCCACGACAGAGCAGGAACCCACCAGTGCAGAGCTGACGGAGCAGGCGCCCTCCAGGGCGGGCAGCGACCCATGGCAGAAGACTGGGACCTAGGAGAAACTGAGACACAAGAGACAGAGAGAGCATATATGGTCTCAAGGACCGAGGCAGGGAATTCAGGCAGCCATGGTAGATCCGGGGCCTCGGGCAGCCATGATGGATCAGGGGACTCCGTGGCCCATGGCGGGTCCGGGGTTTCCGTGAGCAATGGCGGGTAGCTCCCCCTCAAAATGTTCTTGGGGAAATCCACAACCTCAGGGGGGCGCTCTGGAGATACGAACGTCAGGGGGCGTTCTGGAGGTGCTGAGTCTCGGGGGCGCTCGGGAGGCGCTGAACTGGAAGGAACCAGCGGAGACGAAGGTAAGCTGGATGGGGCCAGTGGAGACAAAGGTGAGCTGGGCGGGACCAGCGGAAGACGAAGGAGAGCTGGACGGAACCAACTCTAGGGGGCGCTCGAGAGAGCCGAACGGAACCAGCAGGGGCTCTGGGGAGCCGGACGGAACCAGCAGGGGCTCTGGAGCGGACTCTGCGAGCTCCTGGAATGGAGCGGGCTCTGGAGCGGACTCTGCGAGCTCCTGGAACGGAGCGGTCTCTGGAGCGGACTCTGCAAGCTCTTGGAACGGAGCGGGCTCTGGAGCAGACTCTGCGAGCTCCTGGACGGAGCGGGCTCGGAGCGGACTCTGCGGCTCTGGAATGGAGCGGGCTCGGACTCTGCGAGCTCCTGGAACGGAGCGGGCTCTGGAGCAGACTCTGCGAGATCACACAGCTTACAGAGGCGTGTGGATCCATATGCAGGCTTTTATTAGAAGACATGGTCAAAACACAGGCAGGGTCGAGCAAATGGCAAACACGCATATAGAGGCCAAGGCAGGAGAGTAATCAAGTAAACGGGCGTGGTCTACGATCGGCGAACAATATCCAGAGGGCAAGGCAGAGAGATGATCCAGGTAACAAGCAGAAGGTCAGGAACCAGACAACAAGGTAACATAGAAGGACTAGACAGAAACTATATGGGAATTGTAGTCTGAGGTGGAGTGCAGCAGTGAGTGTAGTGCAAGAGTTCATGTGGTGAGCGGGTGACCTCTGGTGGTGAGTGGGCGTAAGATCATGAACCGGATCATGACAATAAGGGTGCATATTGCTAACTTAGGGGTACACATTACTTTTCTAAGATACTAATATGCACTATTTAGGGGTAAAGAAGGTACAAAGGTGTCACTTTGAAGATAGTGCCACAAGCTGTTGTACCCTTAAAAGTCAAATTTTTGTACATTTTATTTCTGAGCAGGCATGAAAGTCCATCACAGAGTGCATGATTTATGAGTACAGGAGTCTTGGATATAAGTTTTTATACTTCATTAATTCTCCCATTTATCACTGCAAACCTTGACTTATTGTCTGTGATTGGATATGTGCACTTTGGATGGAGCTTTTTTATTGCACTCTAATGAACTCTATTGTACTGTACTCTACTATATGAACATTATAAATCTCCACATAGGGATCTTAATGAGTCATTACATCAGAGATCCTCTCTACCTGCTGGAGACTACATTGCCTCACATTAATTTGTTATGCACCTTCTAGTGAAGAATAGCAATGACAGTTTTCTCATTCATAAGTTATTTTTATTAACATCGATTACACTTTATTTTGGGGACCAACACTATTTACTAACTATTAACTGTGACTTTTGCCTCAGTAAACTCCTCATTTGCTGCTTACTAATAGTTAGTAAGGTTATTTTGGGGGGTAGAGTTAAGGGACCTAGAATATGTTCATGCAGAATGAGGCATTGATATGTGGTTTATAATTACCAATAAACAGCAAATATGCATAGTTTAGTGAGAATTTGTCCCTGAAGTGTCATTACATCTAATACATTCATGTGCATTAAATATCAAATCAAATCAAATCACTTTTATTCTCACATCACCACAGCACATGTGCCTTGGTGAGTGAAATTCTTGAGAGCGTGCTCCAGACAGTACAGAAACAATTTACATATAGACAGTACATACTTACAGACTTATACAGAAGACAATGTGCAGAATACACATACATATACTCAGTACACACAGTGTACTATTAGACATACTTACAGTTATCAATACACGTTCTACATTATGTACACATATATACACACAGTGATATGCGAAGGTGCAACAGATTATATATAAGCTGGATATGTAATGTCATGGATGTGCATTGTATGGTATCCAGTGGTAGCAGATAGGTTGTGTCTGTGCAGTGTGTGTGTGTGTGTGTGTGTGTAGTCCAGTTGAACTGTGTTAAACTGCAGTGCATGGCATATCGTAAAGTGGGAGTGTGCTGTAGGGTGTATTAGTTTCTACTGTTCATTAGCCTGATAGCCTGAGAGAAAAAGCTATCCCTCAGTCGGCTAGTGCGGGATTGGAAATATTGAAGTGAACTATTTAAGTGCTCCTAGTAGTAAGATTGTAAGAATAGTAACACTTTTTAAAAGTTAGATTTTCTTTATTCTGTTAATACATTGCAAGTCTATCTCACGACCAATTTGTATGTATTTTACGAGGTGGCTAATTTGTACGAATTCGTACGACCTCACTCGTACGATTTTGTATGATTTGTCTACACCCCAGTGAGGGGTAGGTTTAGGGGCGGGGTTAGGTGTAAGTCATACGTACAAATTCATACGAATTGTGCAACTCGTAAAATAAGTACGATTTAACAAAAATCGAGTGAGGTCATACGAATTAGCCACTTTGTATAATATGTATGAATTGCTGTGAGATCGGGCACGCACTGTAATGTTTTAAATTATTAAGCATTTTGGCAAACTGTGTTATTAATGTGCACTATTGGTTAGTTCTAAATTTTACCCTAGGTATTAGTGCCACTGCCTACATTTCATAACCGTAGCAACTAAGAATTTTTTTTTTGTCTTCTGAGAAAAATACGAGTTTTTACTTGATTTCGGCCTCAGATTCAATACCACGCACAAGTCTAACAAACTCATTCAGTCTTGACACACTCAAGTAATAACTAACTTTAATTCAGTAATTTCAATAGGAATCCAGGCAATATGGAATTTCGTTTGAAAGCAAAACAAATCTCCTACCCAGATTTTGGGTTCAGTTTGGTCATGTGGATTCATCACATTGATCAACATAAAGCTGCTTGGTTTGAAAGTGATTTTTGTATGAGCTGTGCTTTATGCATCTCTATGCGACCACAATAGACAATGGACTCTTTTGATTGTGTCGTTTGGTTAACACAACTGCATGTTTGCTCTTGAAATTGCAATTATTGTGTAACCACAGCAACACGACTGATAGAGTCATCACTAACAGACAAATGGACAAAATGCTGTAACAACAGATATGCATTGCAAAAAATATTCAGAATGACTATAATATTGTTTTTTGATTGGTGTTTCCCTCAGGTGCCTTCTGCATACCGGTGTATATGCCCTACATCTTGACAGGGAAATGGATGCTCGGGAAAGGTCTTTGCAAGCTGTGGCTGGTCGTAGACTATCTTCTCTGCACTGCATCTGTCTTCAACATCGTACTTATCAGCTATGACCGCTACCTCTCTGTTACGAAAGCGGTGAGGCCTAATTTTATGCCCAATATTTTAAAGGAAACTATAGTGATGTATTCATTGTGATTCAAGCATTCTTAGCGCCTGACAACTGGCAGAAAGTATTGTCCAGGCTGGTGATAAACAACAGCAACATGCACTATTAATTAAACTCATTAATAAAAATACATGCACAGTCACCGTGACTCAATTTGTTTTGTTTGCTTTAATCAGTCTGACTCATGTGAAAGCAGAACCTGGATGCAGACTATTATAGAATATCACATATTATTTAGAAACGGTCAAGAATATGAAACTCTTGCTTGTGTAATAACCACCAAAAACGTTAAAATTAGTGCTGTCAAATGATTAATTACGATTAATCACATCCAAAATAAAAGTTTTGTTTATATAATATTTGTGTGTATACTTTGTATTTTTATTGTGCATATTTAAATACACACACATGCATGTATATATTTCAGAAAAATATGATATGTTTATATATTAAATATATTTATTTATAATATAAATTATATGAATATAAATATAGACATATGTAAATATTTTCAAAATATATACATGAATGTGTGTGTATTTAAATATGCATAATAAATATACACAGAACACACACATATATCATGCAAACAAAAACTTTTATTTTGTGATTAATCGCGATTAATCAATTGACAGCACTAGTTAAAATGCTTATCAAGAGTCTGAGAATTACTGCAAACTTGATCATTATTAAATATAATTTACAGAGAGAGCCAAACTACATGTAATTAATCTGCACGGAAACCCAAAAGCCTAACTAACTACTTCAACTGGATTCAGTCAGATTTACTCTTTTCCAAACATTATTGCACCGTGGCCTCCACTAATATCGGTGGCTGTGGAAATAAATCTGCATTGTTTATCTTTTTTAACTTTCATTAAACAATACTAAATATTCTAACCTTTCATTGAAGTAAAACAATTGAAAGTGGGGGGGAACTTACAGTATTAAATAAATGTTTTATTTCTCTAATGCTCATTGGCCACAATTATTGGCACCCCTAGACATTCTTATGAATGAAATATCTCTGAAGTTTATTCCCATTCATATTTATATTTTTGGTCACACTTTAAATTAGGTGGCCTTAACTGCTATGTACTTACATCAAAAAACAAGTACAATGTACTTATTGTGTTCATATTATATTGTATAACACATTTTCTGTTATTGAGGTGGGATACGGGTAGGTTAGGGACAGGTTTGGTGGTATGGGTAGGTTTAAGAGTGGGTTAAAGTGTAAGGGATGGGTCAACAGTGTAATTACATGTAATTACAGAAATTAATTACAGATGTAATTACATATGATATTTAAAAATATATAAGCACAATGTAAAAAACATATATGTACACAATAAGTGCACTGTACCAAATAATTAATTTAAATGTTAGTACACAGTAGTTAAACAACCTAATATAAAGTGTGACTACATTTTCTTAGCACAGCAGGGTGACTAGGAGCATATCCATGACTTCCTGTTCCACAGGATTATACATATAATGAACACAAATGCCAAATTCCCTTAATCATCCATCACAAGGAGTAAAACCTAAGAATAAAGTTTTGATGTACAGAACATGATTGTTGAGCTTCACAAAATAGAAAGTGGCTTTAAGAAAAGAGCTAAAACATTGAAATTTCCCAAATCAATAATCCACCATCAATAATTAAGAAATTCCAATCAACTAAAGATGTTACAAATCTCCCTGTTAGAGGACGTGTCTATTTCATCCTAAAGCACGGTGAGGAGGAGAGTTTGAGTGGCCAAGGACCACAGCTGGAGAACTGAAGAGATTAGTTGAGTCTTGTGGTCAGACAGCCAAAAAATATCAAACAGCCCCTACATCACCACATGTTGTTCGGGACACCACATGTCTCCTCGCTCATCCAAAATCAAACTTCAGCATATTTAGTTGTCAAACAGGACTGGATTAATTGCTTTTGGCAGCAAACCCACCAGATGGGTTTAGTGCAAACAGGGATATAAAGTACCCAATGCAGCTGGATCTTTAATGTTGTGGCCTGATGTTCTGCTGGAGGTCCTGGACATCTTGATCAAATACACAACATCAAATACCAACAGTTCCCCTTTATTAGAAATCTTATGTCAGGCTGTGGTTGATCTTCCATCAGGACAATGATCCAAAAACAAACATCAAAAACCTGTCACTGAGCACAAAATGAAGCGGCCGTCCCAGTCCTCTGACCTGAACCCTGTAGAAAATGAGTGAGGTGAACTGAAGAGAAGAAGCTGTGAATCTGAAGATCTGGAGTGATTCTGGATGAAGGAATGGTCTCTGATCTCGTGTCAGGTGTTCTCTGACCTGAAGCCTGTAGAAGATGAGTGAGATGAACTGAAGAGAAGAAGCTGTGAATCTGAAGATCTGGAGTGATTCTGGATGAAGGAATGGTCTCTGATCTCTTGTGCGGTGTTCTCTGATCTGAACCCTGTAGAAGATGAGTGAGGTGAACTGAAGAGAAGAAGATGTGAATCTGAAGATCTGGAGTGATTCTGGATGAAGGAATGGTCTCTGATCTCGGGTCAGGTGTTCTCTGACCTGAACCCTGTAGAAGATGAGTGAGGTGAACTGAAGAGGAGAAGCTGTGAATCTGAAGGATCTGGAGTGATTCTGGATGAAGGAATGGTCTCTGATCTCGTGTCAGGTGTTCTCTGATCTGAACCCTGTAGAAGATGAGTGAACTGAAGAGAAGAAGCTGTGAATCTGAAGATCTGGAGTGATTCTGGATGAAGGAATGGTCTCTGATCTCGTGTCAGGTGTTCTCTGATCTGAACCCTGTAGAAGATGAGTGAGGTGAACTGAAGAGAAGAAGCTGTGAATCTGAAGATCTGGAGTGATTCTGGATGAAGGAATGGTCTCTGATCTCGTGTCAGGTGTTCTCTGACCTGAAGCCTGTTGAAGATGAGTGAGGTGAACTGAAGAGGAGAAGCTGTGAATCTGAAGATCTGGAGTGATTCTGGATGAAGGAATGGTCTCTGATCTCGTGTCAGGTGTTCTCTGATCTGAATCCTGTAGAAGATGAGTGAGGTGAACTTAAGAGAAGAAGATGTGAATCTGAAGATCTGGAGTGATTCTGGATGAAGGAATGGTCTCTGATCTCGTGTCAGGTGTTCTCTGATCTGAACCCTGTAGAAGATGAGTGAGGTGAACTGAAGAGAAGAAGCTGTGAATCTGAAGATCTGGAGTGATTCTGGATGAAGGAATGGTCTCTGATCTCGTGTCAGGTGTTCTCTGATCTGAACCCTGTAGAAGATGAGTGAGGTGAACTGAAGAGGAGAAGCTGTGAATCTGAAGATCTGGAGTGATTCTGGATGAAGGAATGGTCTCTGATCTCGTGTCAGGTGTTCTCTGACCTGAACCCTGTAGAAGATGAGTGAGTGAACTGAAGAGGAGAAGCTGTGAATCTGAAGATCTGGAGTGATTCTGGATGAAGGAATGGTCTCTGATCTCGTGTCAGGTGTTCTCTGACCTGAACCCTGTAGAAGATGAGTGAGGTGAACTGAAGAGAAGAAGCTGTGAATCTGAAGATCTGGAGTGATTCTGGATGAAGGAATGGTCTCTGATCTCGTGTCAGGTGTTCTCTGATCTGAACCCTGTAGAAGATGAGTGAGGTGAACTGAAGAGAAGAAGCTGTGAATCTGAAGATCTGGAGTGATTCTGGATGAAGGAATGGTCTCTGATCTCGTGTCAGGTGTTCCTCTGACCTGAACCCTGTAGAAGATGAGTGAGGTGAACTGAAGAGAAGAAGCTGTGAATCTGAAGATCTGGAGTGATTCTGGATGAAGGAATGGTCTCTGATCTCGTGTCAGGTGTTCTCTGACCTGAACCCTGTAGAAGATGAGTGAGGTGAACTGAAGAGAAGAAGCTGTGAATCTGAAGATCTGGAGTGATTCTGGATGAAGGAATGGTCTCTGATCTCGTGTCAGGTGTCCTCTGACCTGAACCCTGTAGAAGATGAGTGAGGTGAACTGAAGAGAAGAAGCTGTGAATCTGAAGATCTGGAGTGATTCTGGATGAAGGAATGGTCTCTGATCTCGTGTCAGGTGTTCTCTGATCTGAACCCTGTAGAAGATGAGTGAGGTGAACTGAAGAGAAGAAGCTGTGAATCTGAAGATCTGGAGTGATTCTGGATGAAGGAATGGTCTCTGATCTCGTGTCAGGTGTTCTCTGATCTGAACCCTGTAGAAGATGAGTGAGGTGAACTGAAGAGAAGAAGCTGTGAATCTGAAGATCTGGAGTGATTCTGGATGAAGGAATGGTCTCTGATCTCGTGTCAGGTGTTCTCTGACCTGAACCCTGTAGAAGATGAGTGAGGTGAACTGAAGAGGAGAAGCTGTGAATCTTAAGATCTGGAGTGATTCTGGATGAAGGAATGGTCTCTGATCTCGTGTCAGGTGTTCTTTGACCTGAACCCTGTAGAAGATGAGTGAGATGAACTGAAGAGGAGAAGCTGTGAATCTGAAGATCTGGAGTGATTCTGGATGAAGGAATGGTCTCTGATCTCGTGTCAGGTGTTCTCTGACCTGAACCCTGTAGAAGATGAGTGAGTGAACTGAAGAGAAGAAGCTGTGAATCTGAAGATCTGGAGTGATTCTGGATGAAGGAATGGTCTCTGATCACTTGTCAGGTGTTCTCCAAACTCATCAGGCATTACAGCAGAAAACTGAGAGCTGTTATCTTGTGAGAAGGACGTTGCAATATTTGGGTGCCCATAATTGTGGCCAACGTGAACTAGAGAAAAACATTTATTTTATAATGAGTCCTCACCTTCCATTCTTTTAGAATTGAGTGACTTGTTTGATTTAAAGATCAAAAGGATAAATGATGCAGATTTATTTTCACAGCCACCTTTGCTCATGTTTAACAAGGGTCCCAATATAAGTTGAGAGCAATGTTTTTTTACTGCAAACAAGGGAATGGACAGAATTAGTAGATTCACTAGATACGTTTCATATGGGTGTATTGAGGGGATTGATCGCCACATATAGTATCCTAAATGTTTTAGTATCATAGACATTTTATTTAAAACAGAAGAGTATGTTTGTGAACATCTGACTGCAGTAACTTATCAAATGGCATATAATTGGGCATGCAGTGTAATTGCACATTATTTTGGCAATTCTGGATAACATCTCTTTTGACACTTTTCTGGTAAGATTATCCTTTTTATAAATAATTGCATTGTCACTAATGCCAGCAGGGCACCTGCCCTACTTCCATTGAGCTTTCTAATGGAAATGCAGGTCTGTTAGTTGTTTTTTTAGGATATTCTTGCCTTCAAATCACTGTCACTCGGGTCCCAGCAGTAATGCTGGAGTAAGACTCATGACAGGAGCGGGTGGCAGGACAATGGAGCCCCACTGGCAGCTCATGATAAGTCAAAGCTGATGCTGATTGTGCCTCCTCATCGCTGGCATCATGCTAAATCCCATGCATCATGTATTGGTGTATAGTTTTTGTTCTGTGTTGGGGTTGGCAAAGCTCTTCTTTCCCTTGGTTTCTTTTACACTACAGAACATATGTGATGAGGTAAAAGAAGGGCTGAGTTGTAGTGAAGTATAATATAAATTAGCAACTGTACATTCCCTTGAAAACATTTTGCATTATTATCTGGCTCATTTTGTTTGTATGTTTATGCTTAACGCCGTGCCAGATTCTATGGCTATTTTTATGGCGGGAAAAAATGATGGCTGAATTATATCATGTTTTTACAATTTATTTTTGCTAAAAACTCTAAAACTGTATTTGTCTTAATTCTATTAAAAACTATTCAAAAGAGTTAACTGCATAAAAAAGTTTTCTCAAACGTATTGGAGGATCTTCTCCTAGTATTAAAAATGTGTGTGTCATCCTGGAATGACCTATTCTACAGCCAAACAAGTCCCATTGGTTGGAAAATTGATAGATATTTTTGTCCAACATTGGGGCTAATTTCATGGAGTTTATTCATTGTATATAGACCCCACTGTTTATTATCTGGTTCAGAACAAGGGTTTAATCCAGTTATTGGAAGTATCCATAATACCTGTATTTATCAGAACACCCTGACAACACCCTAAGAATAAGTAAGACTAGCGAATGTAGAATCTATTGGCCTTATCTATTTGAATTGAAGAGCTACAAAACAATATATATACATTTTAAATAATAATACATGTTTTATATAAAATATTAGATATTTACGAATGAATTACATACACAAACGTGTTATTAACACAGGAACGCTGATTACATTAACTATCAATATTACAAATATTGTTTTATCAACAATATTTGTTTGCCAAGTTTTATCTTGGCATGCTACAATTTCCTAAGAAATTAGATTGTTTTGCATTGTTCAATGTAAATTTTTATTCATGGGCTTAGATCTTAAAAACCATGGCCTTGTATAGAGCAAGAATTAGTTTCTCTCTTTAGATTACAGGATTTACCTTTCTTGAGTATCAAGCGGTGAAACTCCTTATTGGTTCCTATAATGCGGTGGTCTCTTGAAGTAAAGACAAGCTCTTGTTCCTGTGTTTGTTCGTTGGCTATAACATAAAGATTCATAGATCATCTCCAGTCGGATTTAACAATTGCTTGTCGACTGGTTCCATACCTTTTGTTTTCTAAACCTTGCTCGGAGTATAACCTTTCCACTTATTGCTGGAGAGGACTTACCCTCATTTATAATTCTCCACCTGGTTCAGGTGGCTAATTCATTGGCTATAGACTGGTGAAGGTGATAGACCTGTAAATCATGGATAATAAAAATAAATAAATAAGAATATTTTCTTCATGAACCAGGACCTGTTCTGTCTTATCCTTGAAACTGGTCTGATCTCCCTTGTGTGAATTCAGCATGGAATAATTGGTGTCATCATGGGGAATGTGTATGACACTCTTGAAATGCTTGAGATCATGGTCTAATGATAATGGGTCTCATCTCTTTTAAGAAAGGCCTCTCCACATCCTCCGTGGGCTGACTGGATGTAGACTTGCCACTCACCGTCTGCATGGCATCCGGGTTTTCACTGGTCCTCAAGAAGTTTTAAAAAACCAAAGCATTCGGAGTAACTTTTGTGGCGTGTTGTAGTAAATCAGCATGCTTCAACACTGAACCAAGTCTAAAATAGTGTTGAAATGTGTTTCAAATCTGGCCCTTGAGTTCTACAATCTTGTAGAGTTTAGCTTCAACCCGGAGCTCCAGATTTAAAGAACACTGATTTAAAAATCAGCATGCCAGCTAGGGTGTCCATACATCTGGATTTTGTCTGGACGGTCCGGATTTTAAGCCCCCTGTCCGGTGTCCGGCACAGCCTCAAACCGGACACTCATTCGTCCTCCTTTTTGGAGTTGCGCTGAATCGACCAAAAAAAACCCCACTCTAGAATCTTTATTGGGACGCAGCAGCATAACGTCTAATGCCGTAAGATCTCTGGTCAAACAAATGATTGGCTGAAAGCGGTGTCAAATAAATATCTGATATATCATTGGTTAAAAACGTAAACAAGCCTCCACATGCTGGCTACGTCAAATCGTAACGTTAATGCGTCGAAACCTCAGACCTCATTTCATCCGGACAAAAGAGCACAAATTTATATCAAAAAGCAGTAGAGATACTTTTCATGGATTTTGCACACTGTGTGTATCTGTGAAATGTGTATTTATTTATTTTTCGCATTCATTATTTGTTTATTTATGCATTTATTTTATTTCCAGAAGTCCAAAAATTTTATGTTTTCAGGCACTGTGCCAGATTATTGGTTTATTTATGTATTTCTATTATTTCCAGAAGTCCAGAAATGTTATGTTTTCAGGCACTGTGCACTTTGCCAAGACCGGTTCATCTCAGTGGTCAGTTTTTGAAACAGACATCACAATGTCTTGAATAAATACAAATACTGTGAACAAACACTTTTTTGCCTCTTCTGTTACACATAGGTCTACAGCAAGATATATGGTAGATCAAATTGTCTGGCAATTTATAGAGTAGGCTATTTCAGAATCACTGTATCATGATACCATCGATATGATGGACACAATTGTATTGTAGTTGTGAGTACACCAGAGTCCTATGCAATTATTCTTGCCTCACTAAATGCTGCAAAGTGTCCTCCTTTTTGGTGTGATGGAAATGGCCACCCTAATGCAAGCACACTGGCTGACAGATGATACGCCAGAAGCGATCAGCTCACACTATGCACCTCACTGGCTGACAGATACATACCATGCATTGTAGGCACACGATTAAAACTCATTGGTTCTTGTGCATCAAAGAAGTACTGTTTAGCTTCCATATTTGTGAATTGATCAGGGTTTGATAAAAGCCTTAATTAAATCTGTTCATCGTGTAGTCATATTTCTATAGACGGCTTGGATTAAACCACTCAGTTTATATGGATTCATTAATAAAAGTTGTCCATACGAATTGAGTGGTTTAATTAACTTTTTGAAGCATGGACATTTTGATTGCGTAGATTTTTGTTGGATGGTATCTATTTTAAACACCAATTCACACTATTAAAGGGGTGTTTAAACACTACTAAAGTTTTTTTCTAGGCTTGATTGTGTTTATGGTGTGCAGCCTAACATGAGTTAATGCTTTGTTTAAAATAAAAACTATATATATGTATATTTCACATAATTTGACCTGTATTCCACACCACTCTGTCCCTTCTTCTATGAACGCTCTGATAATTTTCCTAGTTTTATGAAGCCCCTCCCTCAGAAGTACGCAATGGGCTCAGATTGGTTCATTGGCCTCAGTGTGTAACTTGTGATTCGCAGTTCAGAAACGTCATGCACTTCAGCTCAGAATGCACTCTGCTTTTATTTTTAAAAATGACGTCGTCAATATTGAGACCCAGAGAATATTAGTGAAGAAGATTGTGTAGAACCTGCAAGCACAACTCTTATAACAGAAAATTTCAGAAGGGAAGGTTTGGATTTTTTTTGTCTCATACTTTTAATTAATTAATAATTTGTTACATTTATATAGCGCTTTTCTGGGTACTCAAAGCCTTTTACATAGAAGGGGGGAAACTCCTCATCCAGCACCAGTGTGCACCATCCACCTGGATGATGATGTGACGGCAGCCATATTGCGCCAGAACGCCCCCCACAC
The DNA here is from genome assembly GCA_027474115.1 of Schizopygopsis malacanthus. Lineage (NCBI taxonomy): Eukaryota > Metazoa > Chordata > Actinopteri > Cypriniformes > Cyprinidae > Schizopygopsis > Schizopygopsis malacanthus. The sequence goes on along the minus strand of CM049875.1, from coordinate 32,170,904 downwards.
ACCAGCTACAGGTGGAGAGGAGAGAGAGTGATTAAACAAATCAGTGAATGGGGATGATTAGGAGGCCATGATGGTCAGAGGCCAATGGGCAAATTTGGCCAGGATGCCGGAGTTACACCCCTACTCTCTTCCAAAGAATATCCTGGGATTTTATATGACCACAGAGAGTTCGGTTTAACGTCTCATCCAAAGGACAGTGCTTTTTGACAGTATAGTGTCTCCGTCACTATACCGGTGCGTTAGGACCCACACAGACTCACAGGGAGAGCACCTCCTGCTGGCCTCACTAACACTTCTTCCAGCAGCAACCTAGGTTTTTACAGCAGGTCTCTCATCCAGGTACTGACCAGCTCAACCCTGCTTAGCTTCAGTGGGCATCCAGTCTTGGGCTGCAGGGTGATATGGCTGCTGACAGATACGCTGTTGTTTGTAAATGTTACTGCTTATGTTATATAGGATTTTATCCTGATTAAAGCTATAATACAGCAGAATGCATGATTGCAATTTAGCATTTTTGTAATGTAATTGTTAACTTTGTAACAGTAAGAAGTGTTTGCCAGCAAGTATTGCTCGCTACCATGGCAACTGCATGCTTGTCCATGTTTAACTCTTCTCGTAGCTATGTGAAAAATATCTGTCTGTCTACACGTGACATAAAGTGTATAATTGGAGCACAGTCCACTGATGGAGCTGACGATCTGGATATGAGAGAGAGAGAGAGAGAGACAGAGAGAGAGAGAGAGAGAGAGACAGTCAGACAGACAGAGAGAGAGAGAGAGAGAGAGAGAGAGAGAGAGAGAGAGAGAGAGAGAGAGAGAGAGAGAGAGAGAGAGACAGACAGACAGACAGAGACAGAGAGAGAGACAGACAGACAGACAGAGAGAGAGAGAGAGACAGACATTGATTTTGAGAGACTTGTGAGATCAGACATTAGAGATCGTTAGAAGACAGACAGACAGACAGACAGACAGACAGATTCATAGATTTTTTTGAGAGAGAGAGAGAGAGAGAGAGAGAGAGAGAGAGAGAGAGAGAGAGAGAGAGAGAGAGAGAGAGAGAGAGAGAGAGAGAGAGACAGACTCCTAATTTTGACAGACATGGTAGACAGACTCTTTTGTTGACATGTTCAGACAGACAGACAGACAGAGAGCGAGAGTTTATGTAGAGATTCAGACAGACAGAGATTGTGATAGAGAGAGAGAGAGAGAGAGAGAGAGTCACCACTCTGGGAGAGTAGCTCGTTGTAGTCCCTACAGACAGCCAGTACTTGTAGAGTATTAATCCACCAGACAGACATACCTAAGACTTAGACAGACAGACAGACAGCTTACAGACAGAGAGAGAGAGAGACTAGATAAGACAGACATACAGAGAGCGAGAGAGAGAGAGAGAGAGAGAGAGTTTATTGAGGTCAGTAGTCGTAGTTAATCGAGTGAGAATTGGTCCCCAAACTAAATCATAACCCATTAATTAATATGAATATAGTGCAGCAAGATTAGATCCACTGATTTATTATTGGAATGTGAAAAGTGGTCTTTATATGATAAAAAAAATATAACATGTTAACATGCACTGATAAATTGTGCACAATAAATACAATAACTTAATATTAAGTAAGCAGGTATGATATTTTGTATCCGTTATGGACAGCAAGCCGAATTAATTTACCCTTATACCAATACGCTTTCATTTATCTCACTAAAGGACAGTGGAAATCACAACAACACACATACTCTCTAAAGGAAAAACTAAAGGAATTTTTTATTAGCTTTTTATAGAGATGTTTTGACCTTTGCTCAACATCACAAAAGAAAAAACACTGTAGGCAAGGCAAGGCAAGGCAAGTTTATTTGTATAGCACATTTCATACACATTGGTAATTCAAAGTGCTTTACATAAAAAGTGAAATAATCATTCACAGCAATAAAAACAAGGAGTTAAAAAATAATAAAACAAGGAATTTTAAAACTGATATAGAAATTGATTTAAAATGAAATCTCATAAAACAGTTAAATAGAAAAGGATTATACATAAAATAATGCAGTCAGTTCGGACGTAGCACAGCGCTCATTCAACAAATGCACAGCTAAATAGATGAGTTTTGAGTCCGGATTTAAATGTGGCTAATGTTTTAGCACATCTGATCTCTTCTGGAAGCTGGTTCCAGCTGCGGGCGGCATAATAGCTAAAAGCGGACTCCCCTTGTTTTGTGTGAACCCTTGGTATTTCTAACTGACTCGATCCTAATGATCTGAGTGGTCTGTTAGGTTTATATTCAGCGAGCATATCTGCCATATATTTAGGTCCTAGACCATTGAGTGACTTATAGACGAGTAAAAGTACTTTAAAATCAATCCTAAATGTAACTGGAAGCCAGTGTAAGGACCTGAGGACTGGTGTGATATGCTCAGATGTTCTGGTTCTAGTCAGAATCCTGGCAGCAGCGTTCTGGATGAGCTTAAAAGAGCACTTAAAAGAGCACATCAAAATAGTGCTTTAGCCCATAGTGCTGTGACAAATGACTTATATTGTTTACATGTGTATTTTTCACAAGCGTTCAAGGACTTGGATAACATGTATTTATTATTATTAGTATTAGTGAATTTAATTGCATATTTAAGTGCACTACCTTGAGTATTTTTAGCCTATTATTTGGATTTTTTTATCAAAATGCTTGTATGACTTACATTTGTATTTTTTACAACTGTTCAAGTATTTAGATAACATGTAATTAGTATTACTATTTTCTTTTTTTATGCACTATTTACTATTATATACTATTAGTTTATTTAATTGCATATTTAAGAGCACTACTTTAGGTATTATTAGCTCTCAAATAAAAATGTCTACACTAATAATTACATTAACAGTGGTGCAAAGTAACTTCAAGTGAATTAGGCAGCACCAGGTGTGAACAGGTGGGCTGGGATTTATTTATTTTTCTTTATATTTATTTTTATTTCGAACAAAAGCCGTTTTTGAATGGATGTTGCATGAGATGATCCTCTCAAATCTTTATTGTGGGGTTAAATCCGTCTAATAAAAGAAACATACCGGGATGCCCGGGGAACAGAGGTTTACAGAGCAGTGAATATTGTGGAATATTTACTTCAAAGCTTTCTCTGATGTTTGGTTAGACTCGGGTCAGAAAGCGTCCTTGAAAATGTCTTGTTTTGTTTCCCACAGAAGCTCTTAACATCAGAGCAATGATACGAACAGAAATCACAATACGTAACATCTGCCTTTAATCTGCAAGACAGTCATGTTTGATCTCACAGACTGCGGCTTCAGCTTCAATCAAAGGCAGAGAAGGAGGAAAGATTCGTGCTATTATTGGCAGCACTATGACATATACTCCGATACGAGTGTACCAGCAAAAGACTGGACAAAAAACTGTCTCCATTCCCTACTGTGCTGTTTCACATATGGCTTCTGTGTGTGGTTCAGTGGAGCAATACCACACTTTGTTGTCTTGAAATCAATCATGCCAAGAGTTGATTTTTAATTAGTAGTCTAGTAGTTGAATAGTAATACATACTAAACTCAATCTTTTTATCACATCTTGATAATTGTTTGCTTGATTGCTTTATTGATTTGTCAAGTGATTATCATCACATTAGCTTCACATTTGGGTCTCCATAAAACTACAGCATTTGAAGTTGGCAATTAAAAACAGCAGCAACTAACAAGCTTTGAATAATGAAAATGATGAAAAAAAAAACTTTCTTAGCAGATAATAGAATTAATGGCAAGTACAATGGACTGAACAGTTTTGCCATGCATCTAACAGTACAATTTAAATATATTATTATCATTGGAAACATTCGCTTCTATGTTGGGATATTTCATTATTTAAGTGTGATATTTCAGTGTTAACTAACTCTGAACCGCTCCAGGCAATTCATTTAGTGAGTAATTATTTTGTAAGGTGACCCTCTAGTGCAGAACACAACACAATTACCAGTCATATTCCTCTTGTTATTTAGCATGCAATTTAATGCATACAAATCTTTAAAGTGGAAAAATAAAATTATGTTAGTGAAAGATTGTGTATGATAAATTACTACTCCTGCTCATCTGATGCTTCATTCACAGCGCTATTAAATCAGGGCTGTGTTCTTTCCTAAAGCATAATGAGCATAGGATCATAAGTATAACATAAGAAACCATTCCCACCACTAGTCTCTATGATCCATCCTTTCTCTAAACCGCTTGTCCTGTAGGGTCACAGGGATGCTGCAGCCTATCCCAGGGACTCGGGCCAAAGACAGGGAAACAAGCTGGACACAGGGCCAGTGCAATTATTTCACAATGAAAATACAGCTGCGCATCACAGAAATCAATTTCAATTTTCACAATACAGCTACTTCAATTTTTAATAATATTTCACAATATTACTGTTTGGGGGAGCATAACAGACTTCTTTCAAAAAATATATATAAAAAAATCTTACGTAACAAAAGTAACAAGTTGGGACAACCGTTTTGGAGTATTTATCTTAAAATGTAGAAAAGCAAAGTATGCAAGCACTAGTCTAGTTTTCTGGCATTGTTATTTATTTTTCCTAAAAAGGAATTTAAATGTGTTAATATATATATTGTAGCGGGGTGAATGAGAGCACAGACACAGTTGTAGCTGAATTAAGCCCAGAGGGTGATTTATTCACACAAATGTCAAAGTGCAGTGAAGACGTGACGTCGTGCGGTGATGGAACTCCCAATGCTTGTTTGTGCAGCCAAGGTGTCTGTGTGAGAGTGCAGCTCTGCCTGGGTTTCAGTCTGTCTCTGTTAGGCCGTGACTAGGAAACACGCATTAGTTCTGTCTCCTCATGGACCAGGGGCATCACTCGGTCCAACTCCCCCAGTGTGTCTTCTCTCCCCACTTTAAAGAGCAGCCCTCATGTGTGCCGCTCATTAACCTCAAGTGCAGGTGCTTGGTGGTGATTATGAGAGCGGCGTTTCCAGGTTGACGATGATATACTCCCTGGCGGCCCGCATATCCCCCCCCCCTCCCCTAAGAGTTGTCTTGGTCCTGTTGGAGAAGATGTGACATGGGGTGGGTACATACAGGGGAGGGGAATTTATCGTACCTGCCAGACCTGCCCATCCGGACCAGCTATGGGAGAGTCCGTCCGAATTCCCCGTGGTCGGCCCTGGCGTGATGTTGCATCAGATCAAAGGAAGTGGTAAATCCTGGAGGCCAGGAACCACTTGTCACTCGGGAGTTGGTATCCTTCGCCTTTGACTCCCTTAGTGGTGCGTGGTCCGAATAACACATACGGGATCATGAGCGGCGACCCCAGTCACGCCTGTAGTACTTCAGCTCAAGGACTGCCCACTTTATGGCGGAGCATCTGCTTCAGGCCGCATACCTTATTCCGCGGGGGAATCTTTCCTGATGTAGACCACGGGATCCATCGTCCGTCCTTGCTGGGAAAGGACCACTCCCAAGCCGGTAAACGGAGATGTCGGTGTATAGGACAAAAGGGCAGCTGCAACTCCGGTAGCCAGTGCAACCGGGGAGACAAAGATGTGAGGCCTTCTTCAAGGTAATGCCTGCTTGGCCTCTGACGTCCAGTTCACCTTCTCTGGCTGCCCCTTCTTGGTCAGGCTGACAGGGGGCTGCATAGAGTAGAAACTGGGGATAAAATCATAGGTTGTAGCCCGACAACCCCAGAAAAGCTCGACCTGGGTTTGATTGGGCCGGGGGAACTTCATGACAGCTTCCACTTTCCTTTCCTTGGCATGATGAATGTCCAGCATCTTGAACCCCAGTACTTTGTCGTCAGCCTAGAAATGACACTTCCGGGGTTTGGCTTTGAGGCCAGCCCCTAAACTCCATCAACACCCAGAACCGTTCCAGGTGCTTCCCAGCATGCTCGAGTGTCAGAATCGTTGAGGTAAGCCTGCGGCGATCTTGGGGTCTGTATCACATCCATGCCTTTAAAATGCCCCGTGAAGTCCAAACGAGAAACGGTACTGCCAAGTGGCCACTAGGGGTCGAAGCAGTCTTTTCTTTAGACGAGGGCGACAGAGGCACCTGCCATGTACTCTTTGAAGGTCAGCTGATCACCTGGCCTTTCAAATAAAATCAAATCACTTTTATTGTCACCAAGAAAATTATGAAATTCTGACGAAGCTGATGTCCAGACAGGCAAAAAATAAATAAAACAAATTGTACATGATGAACCATATTTAACTACAGAAGAATCGTGCAAAAGTACACATGCTGTAGAGTACACATGGAGTGTACTAGCAGGGAAGACAAGAAGCTCAGTCTTCAATGCACAGGTTGAGCTGCAGGTGATGTTCACATTCATTTTACACATCTATACATGCCAAGTAATAATGTGAAGGTGCCAAGATTATAAATTTACAGCCTGAGATTGGTTGTCAACAGATAGTTGTGCAGGTGCAACAGATTACATATGCAATGTTGGATGTCTTTTGTATCTGGTCCAGTGAAATGAGAGATGTGTTAGAGCTGTGTGTCATCAGTCCGTAGAAATGGTAGGAGAAGTGCAGTGCATGTGCCTGTTTGTGATGGGAGCCAGTGATGTAGTGTATGTGGGTTATTTCTGAGTTCATTAGCCTGAGCCTGGGGGAAAAAGGTCCCTCAGTCGGCTAATGCGAGATCGGATGCCGGAGACGTGCCCTAGGGAACCAGCAGAGAGAGCAGTCTGTGGGACGGGTGGCAATGGATGTGCTTTGGATACATCCCCTCCCCAGGCTTTCCTTGAACACCGACCTGGTGTAGATGTCCTGGAGGGAGGGAAGCTCACCTCCAACAATGTGGCGGGCAGTTCGCACGACCCTTTGCAGTGCCCTGCGGTTGCCAGCGGTGCTGTTTCCAAACCAGGCGGTGATGCAGCCGGTCAGGATGCTCTCCACAGTGACAGGCGTAGAAGGATCTGAGGATTCTGGGGCTCGTTCCAAACTTCCTCAGCCGTCTCAGGAAGAAGAGACGCTGATGTGCCTTCTTCAGCACTGCATCTGTGTGAGGAGACCATGTGATGATCCTCAGTGATGTGAACGCCGAGGAACTTTTAAAGCTGTTTACCCGCTCCACAGGGTCTTGTCGATGGTGACTGAGAGTAGTGTTCTCAGCTCTGTCATTCCTGTAATCCACCACCAGCTCTTGGTCTTGTCGATGTTGAGTGAGAGGTGGTTCTGACTGACACCATTTAGTCAGGGTACTCACCTCCTCTCTGTAGGCCGTCCATCGTTGTCAGTGATCAGGCCTTCACCGTTGTGTCATCAGAAATTTGACGATGACATTGGAGCTGTGTGTAGCTGTACAGTCATGTGTGTACAGGGAGTACAGGAGTGGGCTGAGGACACAGCCCTGAGGTGCACCAGTCGTTGAGGGTCAGGGGAGATGAGGTGTTGTTGCCCATTCTGACCACCTAACTTCTGCCTGTCAGGAAGTCCAGGATCCAGCTGCACAGAGATCTGTTCAGTCCCAGAGTCTGGTAGCTTCGCAACCAGTGTGGCAGGCACTATGAAGTGTTAAATGCCGAACTATAATCCACAAACAGCATCCTCACATAGGTGTTCTTATTTTGAGCAGGTGGGAGTAACCCGAGCAGCTGTGCAGGGTGAATGCAAAAGCATCATCTGTGGATTGGTTACTAGAGCGATATGCAAATTGTAGGATGGGCTCCAGTGAAGCAGGCAGCACAGAGCAGATGTGTTCTCTGATGAGCTTCTCAAAACACTTGCTGAAGACCGACCGATCCAACAGTTCGTCCACTCGGGGCATGGGATAGCCGTCGAAGGTGGAGACATCGTTCAACTTCCTGAAGTCGTTGCAGAAGTGGAGGGTGTTATCGGGCTTGGGGACCATCACGATAGGGCTGGTCCAGGGGCTGCACGATGGTTCGATGATTCCCAGTTCAAGCATCTTTTTCACCTCTTCCTCTATAGCCAGCCTGCGAGCCTCTGGTATCTGGTAGGCCTGTTGCCTGGCGACGACTCCAGGTGGTGTGCGGATTTCATGGTGTAGGACTGTCATTCTGCCCGGGGTCTCGCTGAATGCATCAGAAAAATGACTGACCAGGTGTTCCAGTTCGGTCTTCTGTGATCCCGACAGCTGAGGGTCGACATCCACGACCGGTGGTTGAGACTGGGTGAAGGCGGCGAGTTCTTCAGGCCATGCCATCCACTTTTTTAGTACGTTTATGTGGTAAATTTGTTCTACCCGTCGTCTTCCTGGCTGGCGAACCCGATAGGTGACTAGACCCACCCGCTCCACTACGGTGTAGGGCCCTGCCAGATGGCCAGGAATTTTGAGGCGAGCTGCGGGACCAAGACCATGATGCGGTCCATCACCCTGCTGGAACTCCCGGTGCTTGGGCAGGCTCGGTTGTAGAGCTCTCTGGGTGCGCTGGGCCGGTGTCTCGGGCAATCCCGGACAGGGGCATCCTCGGCCAACTCGACCGCTCTCCACCTGTTCGGCATATGTGCTCCACCAGGCACCGTTCTGGTTAAGCTGGTTTCCCAAGCTTCTCTGGCCACATCCAATACTGACCTCTGGGCTGTCTTCCGAACATCAGATAAAAGGGTGTCAATCCTGTGGCAGCTTTGGAATCTCCTTACTCCGAATAGCACATACAGTCATGAGGTCCACAGTCACGCCTTTCTTTCAGCTACTACATGGCGGGCATCCGCTTCGACGGTTCTTATTGAATCTTTACACCAATCCATCGGTTTGCGGGTGGTAAACGATGTCCGCAGCTGCATAGGTGCCAGTGCAAGGCAAAGAGAGGTGTAAGACCGAGTCATGCCGCTGCATTCTGAATCATTTGTAGAGGTTTGATTGTGTTTGATGGAGTCCAGCACAGAAGGCATTGGAGTAGTCCAGCTCTAGAAATGACATAGGTCCTGGACAAGAAGTTTGCAAACTGCTCTGTCAGAAAGGGCCTGCATCTTTCTGATGTTGTGAAGTGATAACCCCGCTCGGGTGTGTATCTTGGTCTTCAAATCATCATACCTTTCGTTTCGGGGGATTTGTAAAGAATAATAGGATCGTTGCGCTTCCCCGGTCAGGAAGGGAGCGATAAGGTGAGCCCACTCTTCTCGGACCCAGCCCTCTCGGGTTGCTATCACCTCGAAGGTGTGTAGATAGGCTTCCATGTCATCCTGGTCCATTAGCCATACCTGCAGTGTATGGGCCTTAACATCTGCATCCGGGAGGGGTAGGTGACCAGCAGCGCTGGCTTGAAGCTGCTCGACAACCCGGTCAGTATATTCCTGTCGAGCTGCCAACCTCTCTGTAAACTGCTGCTGTCGAACAGTTACTTCTGTGAGGCAGCTGATTATCTCTTCCATCGTCGTGGGAGAGAGAGCGGCTTCCTGAAAGTGAGAGACAGAAGAAACCAACAACCTGGCGTTAGTGATCTGTGTCTCAGTTCACCGTCATGCCCACATTCTCCACCATATGTAGCGGGGTGAATGAGAGCACAGACACAGTTGTAGCTGAATTAAGCCCAGAGGGTGATTTATTCACACAAATGCCAAAGTACAGTGAAGATGTGACATCGTGCGGTGATGGCTCAATGTAGTTTGTGCAGCAAGGTGTCTGTGTGAAGTGCAGCTCGCCTGGGTTTCAGTCTGCCTCTGTTAGGGGATAGAAAACACGCATTAGTTCTGTCTCTCATGGAGCCTCGGTCCAGTGTGTCTTCTCTCCCCACTTTAAAGAGCAAGCCCTCATGAGCGGCAGGTGTGCTTGGTGGTGACTGTGAGAGCGGCGTTTCCAGGGCGACGATGATCTACTCCCTGGCGGCTTGCTACAATATATATATTTATATATATATATATATAAAACCGATTAGATTCATCCCAAATTATTGACAGCCATAGTTTACTTTCATCAGTTATCCAAGGACGATTTACAGCATTCTAAAATCAATCTAACCATAATAAGGGATATCTGTACTGTGACTCTTTGGCTCAGTATTTGGTGTTATATGCATATATCTCAGTAGTTATCAGTTTTATGCATTTTGTTCTGCCAATTAAATGCAATTTTTCCATTGTTTTCTATCCTGATCCTAGGTATCTTATCGTGCCAAACAAGGAATGACCCACTTTGCGGTGGTGAAGATCGCAGTGGTTTGGATCCTGGCCTTCCTCCTCTATGGACCGGCCATCTTATTCTGGGAGCAGCTGACAGGCAAGAGCCGCGTGCCCGAGGACGAGTGCTTTGCCGAGTTCTACTACACCTGGTACTTTCTGCTTCCTGCTTCTGTGGTCGAGTTTTTCTCGCCGTTTTTATCCGTGGCGTTCTTTAACATCAGCATCTACCTCAGCATCCGTCAGAGGAGACTCGGCAGCAAGAGAGAATCCTGTTCTCCAAAGTGCCAGGACGCTACAAATGTGTATGGGGAGAAAGCTCGCATGAGCGTCCGAATCTGCTGGAACTCCTTGACACTCAAGAAGAAAAGCACAGCAGACGTCGAGACGCGCTCGGTGAACGACGGTCTGTCAATGCGGTGCGTCCAGCGCTCACGTCTGAGGCAGGATAAGAAGATTGCTAAGTCTCTGGCCATAATCGTGTGTGTTTTCGCAGTGTGCTGGGCGCCGTACACTCTGTTGATGATCGTGCGAGCAGCATGCAGAGGAGACTGCGTGTCACATCACTGGTATGAGGTGACGTTCTGGCTGCTGTGGCTGAACTCAGCGATCAACCCGTTCCTGTACCCGCTGTGTCACAGCAGCTTCCGAAGGGCCTTCTTCAAGATCCTGTGCCCACGACAGAGGTCCAACATACCGCTTACAGCCCATTCATCCAGCACACACAGATAGTCTGAATGACTAGTGGACAGAACACATGTACTGAAATAGCATGTACAAAGAGGATTTAAGTGCCTATGTATGGGAAAGAATGTTCCAGGTTCAATACAAGTCTGTCGACTGCATTTATGGCATAAGGGGTGTTTACACGACACCAATTTTAACTTAAAGGAGACATATTATGCCCCTTTTTACAATATGTAATATAAGTATCTGGTGTCCCCAGAATGTGTCTTTGAAGTTTCAGCTCAAAATACCCCACAAATCATTTATTATATCATTTTGAAAAAAACAAATTTGAGTGGAAGTTGATTCTCGTACATGTTTCTTTAAATCCAAATGAGCTGCTGCTCCCGCCCCCTTTCCAGAATAGAGCTGTGCCATTTCAGCTCATACCGGCTAAAAACATCTGCTGTGGTTCTGATTATAATGTTTATCACGCTGAAATAATGCATTTTAAACCTTATAAGTAAAAAATTCTGACATGCGGTTTTCTGAGTGCACACATCCGAAGCACATGGACAGAAAGCAGCTGTCACAGCATGTGAGAAAATGTTCTCATTCACACACACGTTTACGTAAAAAAAACACGACTTACAAAAACAGTCAGTTATGTCTGTGGAGTTAAACAGCTGGGTAATAAATTGCATGATTATTTTAGATCTGTGTTTCAGCAGCATATAGTAAGTAAATCAATAAATCCACAGCTCAATTGTCTCCTCTGAGGCTGGGACTCTAAACAGTGTTCTGTGCTCGTCAGTGCAGCCAAAGGCAGAACAGTTAGCATGCTTTGCTCAAACTTTCACCATGGCATTAAAACTGCTTCACCGTTGTCGCTTGCGAAATCAAAATGATGGCGCGGCGGGTGGAAACTAACTGATTAAGGGGCGATAATATTATAATGAGATCCCTTTGCCACGTCACCAAGGGAGTGAAATCAGACACGTTTGTTTTTTTCAGAAGCTTGCAGAAAAACGCTTACTTAAACAAAGTTACTGGGTTAATCTTTTTCACGTTTCCTTGGTTAGATGCACCGGGGACCTGATTATAGCACTTAAAACCTGGAAAAGTCAGATTGTCATGATATGTCACCTTTAAAATGGAAAACTCTTTATGCGTTTTGGCTGTTCACTTACACTTGCATTTTGGGGGCCTGAAAATGCAAAATTTAGAAAATGTTTTAAATTGCAAGTTTGCAGTTATCATTCTTTCCGTGTAAAGGCCAGGACACACCAAGCCGACTTCAAGGAACTAGGCCCATTGCACAGAATTTGCTATGTTTGCTATGATACCTAAGACGCACATATTGTAAAAAAAAAAAAGAAGGAACCAACTAGAGTTCTCTCTCACGGAAGGCCTGGACACAGCATGTCGAATCAGACACAAACTGCCACCGATGTGACTCCGATGAGAGCTGCTGTGTGCAACTCAACATAAAATAGCCCTACAGATGCTTGCTGAGGGCCCGGCATTGGCCGAGTGACGGCTTGATGTGTCCAGGCCTTAAACTACAAAATGCACATTTGTGAAAACCGTGATGTCATGAGCATATGTGCACAGATGCGTGGTGTTTCTTTACAAAGTGACATTGCCAACTACTGGAATGGCATGCCAGTGTTTAATTTGTTTTCGCAGATCCGTGTGAATGGGGATCATTTTGACAACATTGTTGTCCATACATGAAACTTTTCAAAAACGCAGAATAAAATATTATCAGTTTTTAGTACAATCATTGCCATGTAAACCTATCATGTAAACTTAGAAAACATTAGTAAGGCTACAACAGGCTAAAACAACTCTCAGTATTTGACTAAAGACACAGTGAAACATTAGCAATGAAAAGTTGTAGACACAGTTATTTTTGCATATGCATTGAACGCAGTAAACTTGGATACAATCTTTCAAATGCGCTGTCATGACAATGTATGAATTAGTAAACCTTCTGGAAACTTCTGAACATACCTTATTAGACTTAGAAAATAAGTTGCATTTCAAAAAAGCATTAGAAAATTAAATCAATCAATCAAGCTTTTACTTTTAATTTCTTTAAAATGCTTTAACTAAAATAAAAGCTTCACATTTCTATGTAATATTCTAATGTAATATTACTAATGCAATAATATTGCATTATATAAGTTATGATCAAGCATTCTAACAGTAATGTTAATTCGGTCAGGACCGCTATAGTCAAAATAATGTACACTTAGCATACAGTTTGAATGTGGCAGTATGGTTCAGTTCTGGCAAAAACTGAACCCCCCCCAGGCTAAACAGAACAGAGCAAAGCAGGTATCATTATTATTATTAATTATATTTAAGTGAAACAACATTATTCATGATTTAAGGAGTCTGGATTCAACGAGAAGTATCAGAAAGCCAAGTCCAGACTGTGGCGAAAGGAGGAATTGGGGATGGAGGAGGGTATGTGCTCCTGTGCAAGCGATAAAACTGCTGAATAATACTGAACAGACTTTATCTAGGAATGCCGTGATAGGCGTCGCATTTCTATAGGTAAATGTGTATCAGCTGAGAGTCAGCAGATGCAAGCTTGACTCACATGACCTGCCAGAACTAACGCTAAACGCTTAATTAGAACATTATTGGATGCCAACAGCAATGCCAATGTGCCAAACTGGCCAAATGCAATGTGCTTTGGAAAGAAGCCTCTGCCAAATGTACAAACGTAAGTGTGGATTAACTATTCAAAGTTATCTGGTCTTTAATAGTGTTCCTAAAATGGTAGCACAAAAAACATTATTTATACAGCAGTCATGAAAGTTTTTTTCTAAAACACTATTTTAAACATCAATACAACTTACAACTTTCAGATATTTAGAGAACATTTAAAAGTAACTTTTTCAAATAAAGTTCACAAAATGAAAACAAAAACAAATGGAACACTCCCTTAATGTTTTTACTGACTCACTTAACCAAGAAAAGTCTTCTAGACGTTTACAAATCTGGAAATGTTCAACGTTCAGAGAACATTCAGAAATAACATTTTCATAACTTGATGGGAACATTAGCATTAAGTTATGAAAATTACTAAACATTAATTTAAATGATTTTACATTGGTAACGGACATTATGCCTGCTGACGATAGCACTTAAACTGTATTGAACTCAGAACATTCCTTTAATGATGATCAATAGATAACGATACATGCTGATGAACAATATTACTGATGTTATTAATATGGGTCTAATAGGGAGACCAGAGATGACTGAGCATGTGGTTAGCTGGAGCCGTGTTGTTATACTGTACAGTTGTATGTATAGTTTTTGTTCCTGGTGTAACATGTGCCAAGATTTTATACTTAAATTAGCACTGATGCGTTTAGAACTTTAAATATGGAAGTTATATATTATAATTTCAAGTAAAGTTTGCATTGCGTTCATGAAAAACCTCATATTAAACCTCAAATTCTACAACAACCAGTAATATGCTGTAAAAATCATTTTCTTAATCAGTATCGTTGTCTTGTTTTCCAGTGCTAAATGCACAACGATTATTTTGCAACAAAGGCTCATCGGGAAAACGTGTCTGCGTGTGGCCACATTTCTGCAAAATGATATTATGCTGCTTCTTGCACAAAGTGAAATGTCCAGTGAATGGCGCTAAAAGCACATTCACGTTTCTACGGTACAGATGAACGTTGTAGTTTGTTGGATTGTTGTATCATGGCAGTTTGGAAATTAAATGTCCGTTGAGTAGTGCTAAAAGTTTAATGCTCTCTTGAGTTTGAAAACAATGCACAATCTACACTGATAATGTTAACACAAAACAAATGTAAGAAACTATAACCCTTTAGTTTGCTAAAAGTCTTTGAGCTCTTTTATCATGACTTGAAGTGCAATGCTACGGAGCAAGTTTACACAAGCGTTAACATGTATTCTTTTACACATCATGCACTAAAGTAAAAGTGTTTCAATCAGATATGTTTTTGGATGTTCTGTTAACGAATGCCTTAGTCTTGTATTGTGTTAGTTTAGAGAAATCATGTGCTGAAGTATATCACAGATACAGATATCCATACATGCATATAATTACAGCTGCAGATGCACAGTAAACGTATGTCTTTTTTAATCAACTATCATAGTTCAGGAAAATAAATAAAATGTGATGTTTTTTGCCACTAGTGTTCATTACAACCAAAAACTTCAATGAATTATATTTAGGAGTTTTGCAAAAATGTAGTGACAGACACGTTTTTTTTCCAATGAGCCTAAGTTATGTTTCTTCATAGACTGATTAAACATGAGGTATAACATATACAGTCTTCATTGCTCATTGCATGTAGAACGTGTCTGAGACAGCTTTAAGTGGCATGTAAGACATTGGCTAAATCGAGCTGAGTGCTCTTTAATACGCGGCTCACTGATTTCATCATTTTGATTCATATGTGATGGGCAGTGATGATGTCTGAGTGGAAGAGTTGTTTGATTTGTAATTAGTCCATGTTCTGCAGTATGAACCACTCAGGCTTTGTGCAATGATTGTGAGTGAAAGAAGAGGGCATGATCACAATAAGCCAATCACAGAGCGAGAGACATCTTCCTGTTATGTGGCTTTCACCTGTATATATATATATAAATGCTAACAATGTCTTCCATCATGTGCATCACACATACAGCTCAAAAATGTTTTATTATTTCATGACTCTGAAAGGGATATTCATCTAAAATGAAAATGCTGTCATATTTACTCACTCTCAAGTTTTGCAAACCTGTATTAGTTTCTTTCTTTTATTGAGCTAAAAAATTATATTTTTTTTTAAATGTTAGTAACCAAACAGTTGATGGTAGCCATTGACTTCCATAGTATTTATGGATTTATTTTTCTCTATACTATGGAAGTCAATGCCTACCGTCATCTGGTCACCGGTGCAGTGCCGTCTGCTTCTTACTCTCCGTGTTTCACTGTAAAACAAGTAATCAAATCTGTGTTCTTACTGAACAACATATATTCAGTATTATAAATGACTGCGAAATCTTATATAGTGACGATTTAGCATTCTTGAACAATTTACACATACACCTTCATTTGACAGTAAATGTTCAGTTTTTATAATATTACTATGTTTTTTACATTATTTATATATTATAAGCAAATGCATTTTACATTATACATTATGAGCTCAGTGTAATATGTGGTTTTCTTTCAGTCACGGCCAAACTAATTGTTAATCTATGATTGAAATGATAATTATATAACTATTGTTCTGCTAGGAATTAACACTCTCATATAATAATTTAGATTTTGATGAATTAAGATTAAATTGTACACAGTACCAGTCAAAAATTGGAAATACCTGCGTATTTATTATTACTATTTCTATATTTTAAAATAATACTAGTAATTAAACTATGGCATTTAAACTGCGATGCACAAACGGGAATAAAGTAGTGGTCAAAATGTTGCATATACCAAAACTATTTTATATTTTAGACTTTTACATCTCTGTGCAATCTTGTATTGAGTTATCTTGTGTGCTGGTGGTGTATCTATAGCTGAACTCAGATGACAATAAATGATGTTTTACAGACTCATTATATCAGTGTTTTTCAAGCAGATCAATCAGACACATGCAATAACACCACGTTATCCTGACATAATCACACTTACTGTCAACAGTACTGTATTGTGTAGGTCCACTATAGTATTTCATAATAAATACATGAATGACTAAATGATCACCGTCTGCATTATAGACAGATCTTCTGTTGGGTTTGTTCTGCTGACTGAATTTGTCCATTAGATGTCACTGTTGATCTTTCTCTTGAACATCTGTGATCGTTGTTTAAAAAGAATAAAATCTGCTCTTAACAATGTCTTTCTTTTTTCTTATGAGTTCAAATCATTTCATTCGGTTTTAAACTTGAATTGAGATATTTTATAGTTTGTATTTCAGCACAAGGACTTAATCATGGTTAAACCATCTATTGCTCATTTATATGAATATAATAAAAGGTGGTTAGATATAAGAATATTCAATAACAACTCTGTAGACTGCGAACACATTGCCTCTGATAATAATAGGCAACAATGTCTTTAATGATTTAAATCTGTGAACGATATGTTTTGAACTCGAAACAATGTGACGTATTCCAAGCTTGCAGGTTTTGTGTAGATCTGATGTATTAACAAATAGTCTGAGAAATTAATAAAGTTCAAAATGAAATTATATGCTTCTAATGATGTTTAAAATATGAATAATTTCCATAATCCATTGAAGTCCAATGAAAAGTGTCGTAATCCCTTTTGAAGTGTTTGTAATGAAGCAGCTGTTCAACATTTGCAATATGAATCTGAAAGAAAAAAGACATCCAAATATGGGAAAAAACTGAAAAAGAAAACCTATTTTAGTTTCTAAATAGTCTGATGCAATGCAATACATAAACTATATACAGTATATCTGCATCTAATCCACATTGCATGCTGTTGAATTATACTCAGAGTTTGATATTTTGGGTTTTAACTGGGTATTTATGCCTAAAACAAAATAATTTTTTATTTAGTATTTTTTAGTTGTGTGCATAGTAATGTGTAAATTCTCTTCATACAAACCTCCACTGATCACACCGTCATTCTTTCTTTTAGTTTCAAATCCTGATCTCATGCTTTCTTGTGGTTTAAGCAAACAATATAACATTATAGTCAAAGCAATTAAAAATCCTGTAACGTGGATACATTGCTTCTCTTGTCATTCCTCCAGTGGGTCCCTGAAGAACATCACTACAGGAGGTGATAATGACATGAAACATACAGACATGCTTGCATAACACATCCCATAAATATCTCACACAAGACATTATTCTGCTGTTCTTTACTCATCTCCGTTTTAATGAGAGTTTAGAAAGATGCTGCTCCGTTTTGTTCCATATTTAATTACGTTTCCTTTTCTTTATTCAACAGAAAAGCAGAATAAAAGACAAATAGCAAAGATAATAACAAACAGAATGAAGTGGTTCATGTCATGAACAATACACTACTTTAACAATAAACTGTTTATCATTAACTAAAATGAGCATTTGGGGACTTGAACAGAAGAGCTGCTTTTAGATAAAAAAACTGGCTCTGAACAACAAATATAAGAATATAATAACAGAAAAAATGCCTTGAACACAACAATGCAAGTAAAAAAATCATAATTTTAGGATGCATATATATCACCGACCGCATAGACCATATATATAAGCTCATGTCATGACATTTTGATCTTTGATATCAAATCAGTAGAAGCGTATGAATCCATTGTGGATATTAATGTAACTGCACGATAACTGTTAAATACTCATGTTACCAGTGAAATGATTATGATAACATGAATTATTTGTTTTGAATCCAGTTGTGCACAACTCACACTGCACACTTATAATTGCTGTTGTGGTTTGGAGTATTTATGTGCACGTTTATGTGGCCAAACTGACAATTAATATCCACAACTGTTTATATCAGCAAATGAATTATACAAACTCATGATGTTTTGAAAGTGATACGCATTTGCTCATAAAACAAAGATATCCCTATGTTTAAAAATGTTGTACATATGCTTGAAACATGACCATAAATATAAATCATACAGATTTTTTAGACTAATAAAAAAAAAAAACTGGGCCAAATATTTATTTTAAAGCTAGGGTGGTCAGTGTCTGCGCTACTAGCGCCATCTAGCATAACTACAACCTTTGTAAACGCCCCTTTCACATCAAAAACACAGCTCTGTAAGTGAAGGCATGTCTCAACGGGTAAAAGCAGGCTACTTTCAGAATAAGCTCCAAAATATTAGGAATACTTTTAGTTTAGTATTTAGTTTAGCTTAAAAACTCATCAAGTCCGTCGTATCAATTCAAACCCAAACATTGCATCAAAATCCTCCATCTTGTAAAAACACTGTTTTACCCTGTTGTCTGTCTCAGTGTATTTTAGCGAGTTTTTTTACTAGCGCTTCTGTAATAGAATCTGAATTTCTCTTTCCACACCGGCTAAACACCCTCTGGCTCAGCTGCTGCAGAAGCCACGCCCCCAAACTCTCGCTATTGGCTGTGCGGAGGTATGCAAATAGGTTGACAGACAGGTGGGTCATCCAATCATTGCATTCGTACCGGATGCATTGCTTTGGACGAACAATTTATGGTCCTGAGCCTTCCACAGTGGATGTTTATATTTTATATTTGGACTACTTTAATTATTGATTGCTTTTAATTATTGATTGATTGATTGGATGTGAAGAGGCTTTCAACCAGTATAACAACAACAACAAAAATTGCCTAACGTACCTTTAAATGAGGTAGCTAGTTATTAGGACCGCAGGGCAGCCCGGGGTTGAGCGCTTTGCTCAAGGGCAGTTATGTTTGAGAGATTTATATAAAGTCTAAATGAAGAACTCCCTTAATACGGGGAAGTTTATTAGCATATATGCCACTGGAGAGCGAGATAAATCACCGCTACAGTTAAAGGCTCATATCATTCAAATCCTTGTGTTAATTTAGGACATGCATAGTGGAGACAGAAAGCAATTTCATTGATGGCAAGTACAGTGTCCAACAATATCAAGAATCAAATCGTTTACATTTATTCATTTTGCAGGTGCAAAGCATCTCTCAATGCAATTAAGGAACTCATTTTAGTTAGTGTGTGTGTATCCTCTGGGAATCAGTCCCACAACCTTGGTGTTGCTCTCTACTGCGACACAAGCATCATGTGAGCTGTTTTTGGTTGCATCGCTGCTCAGTTGCATGAAGTTCAACTTGGCTCATAGTTACTTCACCGGCCATTGTTAGCATGCATTATTTTATGCCATCAATGTCTGATCTATTTATGAAGAGGTAGACCAGCAGGCCTTAGAAGAGCTTCCAATGTTTGATTCCATGAACGGGAGAGACTTCACACTTCCTCACGTTCATCCAATGAAGCAAATTAGAGTGACCAACAATGGGTTTTCCCACTACATGTGTGCATCTCCAAAACTGGATTTTCTTAAGCTTGATAATGGATGCTGAGAGATAACTTGTGGAATCCATGTTAGATTTTGAATTCCTGAAGTTACCTGTTTTCCAGGCCAGCATGAAACAGTATGTGACACGAATAAAGCTCACATCTTATCTGTCCGACAGTGCATCAGACCTTCTGTAAAGCTTGTCAGGTTTGCAGACAGAAAGAAGAATGACTGTCCTATAAGTGTATTATGTTACAAGATCTGCATTCTGTGTCATTCATAAAACCACAAGCTTTCCAAAATACCTCGACACCCACAAATCCAAGCTGCATCTCTCTACAGCTGAGGCCCATCTTCCCTGTACAAGCTTCGGTCCAGGACCATTTGAGGGGACAAAAATACTTCAATATTTTTTTTTTAAATAGCCAATCTCTCTCCCCAATTTTCTGAGCCATAATTCAGACATGTCCCAAAACGCTGGTAACCTGGTTGGAACTATTTCAAACCCCTTAAATGAATAGAAAAGCTCATTTGATATTCAGTTTTACCTTCTGAGTTGGACATTTTTAATATTTTAATAATTTTCGTAAGGTTTATGTAAAAGATCAATTGTGTAAGTTCTTTCTTAAGATAACTGTGTAAAGTCAAGTATCCCATTCTTATGCTGGTGTTTGGAAAAAGACATACACAAACAAACAGACTGAAACACAGTAATGAAACATCTTTGGAAAATCATATTAAATCCATATCTTCATACAATTTTAATGTTTTCATCACATGAGAACACAAAAAAGGTCCAACAAATCGGACCTCAGTTCATATTTTTATAGAACCTTTTTTTTTTCTATTGACGTCGTTACATATAATAAAAGTCTAATTTCCAATCGTCCAGTTGCCACTTATCAAGTGTGTAGAGTCAGCTCAAAACAAGAACATCCATACAAGTATATGGATTGTTGCAAAAGTGCATGTCAATTTCATTTAATGTAAAACTGGCATATACTGTACATATACTGTATTAGACACAACGTTGTTACAGTAAGAGCAGGGCGTTACACATCAGTCAGCCGTTGACATGCTCCTGACAGCATTTGTGTAGCCAAACCCAATGAGACGAACGGAGACAACAGAGAATAAATGTCCTCGCCCTCTTTCATATAGAAAGAAACATTCCAGACACATCAGACGTAAGCAAGCAGTAAACATTGAAAACAGAAATATACAAGTCAAAGTGGACAGACAGCAGTTTCTCTAACTGTGAGAAATGACCTCAGGATAAGAGAAGGTCATTTGGAATGGACTACTGCTGCTTTTGTATTGTTCTGGTTTTGCATATATTCAACATATTATTATTTATATTTCACTCAAAGGTTTGATGTTCTGGTCACACGAGGCTGGGTGGGCTTGTGATGATGGCTCAGCTTTCCTGATATCATCTTGTATTGTGAGCCCAAATACTTCTCATATCTGTTCGATCTGGTTTCTTGTGTAATGTTCAAACACATTTATTTTTAAGAATACAAATTCAAGACTCTTTACAAGAAAAGGAAAAGCAAAACATGAAGGATATTACTTACAAATAGGTTGTTGGAACACTGAATGTCAAACATATTTTACCCCTGCCTTCATTTCTTTATAATTGTTTGACTGTGTGCAACAGAAGAATGCAAAGTTCAAATATGTATTGGGTCATGATGGGGTCTTGAGTCTCTTCCAGGCGGTTCTGTTGTTAGCTGCTGTGCAGACTCAGACTGTGGTTCTGAAAAACCAAACACAATACAAGTTAATCAACACTGTAACAGTTTCTTAATTCTGCACGGATGAGAATGTGTTCACACTGCACTTGTGTGATCATTCACTTCAACACACGCTCTTAAAAATAAAGGTGCTTCATGCCATAGAAGAACCTTTTTGTCTAAATGGTTGCATAAAGAACCTTTAACATCCGAAGAACCTTTTCTGAAAGAAGGTTCTTCAGATTATAAAAAGGTAAGAAAGAGATAGAAGAGTGCATGAATCGGGCAAGCTTGAACAATCAACAATCATTTAATGTTTTCATATTTATTTATTGCATTACTGTTTTAAATTTAGAAAAAAACAAACACACACAAGCTTGCTACAGGCAGCTCTGGTTTAACGGGATCTAGTCAAAATATCTCAAAATAAAAAGAGAATCTAAAAATGCATAGGCCTTACTAAAGAGAGAACAAAGAAAAAATTGTATAGCTGTTTTTTGGAGGGTTTTGTTCAGAATGAAACCTTATTAAAATGTGACAAACCTACAGTGGTTTAACCGACGTGCCTGACCTCGACCGCAATATATTTCTCTGGCCTCTGGCAACCGTAATCAGCAGAACGGAGAAACCAAGTCAGGAGCACCTAAAGGCAATAGCCTTCATTAAGGAAGGGAGCATTTAAGGCTCAGCCTCAGGAGGTGAGCAGGGCATCACTGGAATTCATTTTGTGATTATTAGAGAGAATGACAATGTGTAGGCCTTTCTCTCCTTCCCAGTACTGCTTTCTGGTCAACCCAACATTACCAGGTCGGTGAGAATGTACTGCCCTGAGTCCAGCAGAAAGCATTGGGCTGGCTGTTTGAAGAGGCAATGTATGCCAGAGATGCTGGGAAGAGGAAGACCACAGAAGACCACATCAGACAGGTGACAGCCGGAGGGCATCTTCCCATTAGAGCCTGAGACAGCAGTGTGAAATCCAAAAGGAAGCCATGCTGTTCACCTTCCCAAAACCATGCCTGTATGGCCATCATCCACTCCATCAAATCCCAAATGCACTGTTACAGGAAAACCGACTAAACTGATGATCACGATTCTAGTGGATTCCAGTTTCATCCTCCTCCAGTTCAGACTCATTCTCTTACTCAATAAGTGCCCTAATTTCCCATTACTTGTATGCTTATGCCACAACATACCCTGAAGCAGTTCCTCTCTGCAAAGCCACACTACAGAACATTGCCAGAGAGATGTTTCTTCCAAATTCCAACAGAGGGATTCCAACGAGGATGTAAAAAGGAATCTAAGCCACCTGGTGAGCACATTCTAAAAAGTGTTCTTAGAGATCCCCAGTCAGACTGAGGTGACAGCACATCATGTATGCACACTGCTGGGGGTGATTATAAAGGAGGAGCCTTTTCATAGTTCCTAGAACTATTGGCAGTAGTTCACACTTTATGGCGTGTTCACACTGCAGGAACTCATTTAGTTCTGGGAACTCTTGGGGGAACTAAATTAGAGTTGTCATAGGAGATTTAGTCAGATTTTCATGCCCTTTCCATCGCGTAAATTGTGCGTTTACATAAAATCTCTGTTATCATGAAACCCACGACGTCCTCCATTCACCGGTTGTTGATGTTTGTAAATGCCGCGAATAAAGACGTCGCTGTTGGCCACTTCAGAGTTCTTGCTGCCGGTGCGAATGCAATCAGGAAAACGGCCCGAGGAAGAAACTGGTTCTCTAGGAATGGCCATGCTGGCTAGTTCCTAGAACTACACGGTGCAAAAGCACCTTAAGACAGCGGCCTGCCTGGGTTTGAGGACAGATTATTGAGGAGGTGAGCCAAATGCTCAAACTAGAGGTCATCGAAGAGGTCTGGATGTCTCAAAATCCAATCCTGAGTCTGTAGTCTTAAAGTGTTTACAGAGCTTTGTTTTGATTTTTAATACTTTGCATTTTAAAACAAACTTCTAAATGTCTGTTCATTAGTCCTGTATAACACATAACACAATTTAGTAATTGTGGTGATTCTAATTAAGTGATAAAAAGCAGTTGCAAATGTTGTACAAAATAAGCATACTGATCTTTGCACCAATAAAATGTGCAACACAGTATGTTTTACTACCAAATTATGTGTAATTTATAATTATAATTATTATTCAACTAACACTGCAAAGGTTTCCGTGACGTCTCATGAGATCTCAGCAAAAATCTCGATTTATTTCCAGATTATGATGTATGATGGGATACTCTTAACCTCGAATACTGCTCCAGAGAATTTAGTGTATGTCAAGGGCACTGCGCTTTGACGTTTTTAAGATCAGGGTGTGTGGCATGATTCAAGCTTTTCACACGGCTTTCACAAAAAAAGCTGTCATTAAGATTGCATTTAAAATCTCTCAAGATGCATATGCGAACTCAGCCCTAGAACAAACATGACTCTATATATGGCTGCCTCTGACGTGATTTTACAGATTTTCACCCCCGAACGATCAGGGTGTGTGGCATGATTCAAGGCTTATCACAAACGGCTTATCACTAAAAAAGCAATGTCATTAAGATTATTTAACTGCTCCCGGTCAAGACAATGCATCCCAAACTTTGTTTTTCACTGTGAAACAGAACGCACACCTGGAGAGCCAGCTGACGATGTCTCCATTAGTTTTTGTTTTTCTCAAGTCAGGTTTGGTCTCGCTAGTCTCCGTGAGATCTCCGTACAGCAAGTGTGTGGTCTCGCGGTCTGCTCGAATCATCTAGTGTAAGCGTTCATAGGATTATAAGGCTAAAACTCAGTTGAAACGGTCTTCGTGTCTGTGGTCTCCCATGGTTTTAAAATCGGTTAAGATTTGAAAATCGTCTAGTGCGTGGCCAGCCTAACAAGTACATTTTGCATGCCTCCTTAATCAAACACACATGATTTAGGTCATCAACTCATTAGTAGACCTGAAGACCAGAAATGGGTTTGTCAGACAAAGGAGAGATGCTCCAGAAACATGGCTGGGAACCACTGCTCTAGAGACTGAACTACAAACACCAGGGTGATTCAGTGGTTTTTAGCACACCAAGACTATTATATTGTGAAACACCAAGTTATCAATAATGCAGATTATATCTCTTAGAGATGGATCTGATTTGGCAAGTAAAAACCATTCCTTCTACTCTTCCATCTATCTATCTATCTATCTATATCTATCTATCTATATATCCATATCCATATCTATCTATCTATCTATCTATCTATCTATCTATCTATCTATCTATCTATCTAAAATCCATATCTATCTATCTATCCATCTATCCATCTATCTATCTATCTTCTGGCACTCGTCCCTGCAGAAATGGCCATGGTCATGGTCAAATACATTCAGTCTGATCTGTAAATACTGTATCCATAAAAACATGTGCTAATGAGGCTAATTTCATCACAACTGCATCCGGCTGCCTTGTTAACATTTGTTAATTAAGTCAAGTGTTCACAACAGTTTCATTAGGCTACCTAGTAATTGCTGTTACTATAATTCAGTATAGGCTTCAAAGAACCACCACATCTACAGCCACATCCACATCCACATCTATTAGAAGCAATTATCCACAGTGACGACTTACTGGACATCATCCAGGTGGATGCTGCACACTGGTGGGGGTTGAGGTGAGACCCCCCCCCCCACCCCACCCCACATGATTGTAAAGCGCTTTGGGTGTACAGCAATACACAATACAAGCGCTATATAAATGCATCATTCAATCATTGTGCTAATACAAATTCCTGCATTTGTGCATTTTTTGATCAATCGTGATGCTGTGTCACAGCAGGGACATTCAGGTAGAACTGACACACTTGGAAACACACTGGGAAATCTGAAGATGTCAACTTTGGATGTATATTGTTTGAGGACAGCGGATGAGCTCTCAGGAATTGATGAAGAGCTCTCTGGGGGGTGATTAGGGCTTGGAATTGGTGAGCAGAATTATCTTCCTGGTTTAATCAAGCTGCTCAGAGATGCACGTTTCTGTCTGTGATATAGCTTGTGAAGAACATGCCTCTCTTGCAGTGTTAGAGAGTAACTAGTTACAGGTAACGTAATTACGTGATTTCATTACGACATACATGTAATTGTAATCTGTTACAGTTACTGAGAAAAAATGTCAACGATTACAAAGGGGAATACATCTGAATTTTTTCCTCACAAACAGATTTAATTTATGTCTTTTATACATTTCACTGACTGCTCTAAATTATGAGACCGATGTTTGATGAGTTTAGGACACAGAATAGGACACGTTTATTCAATAACGGTTTTATTATTTTTTTGAATTTCTATTTGGGTTGATGTATATGTTTTATTTTTTAAGATGAACTGTTTTTTCCTAGTCTTTGTTAGACGCTAGTGCGCATGCAAATATTTGATTTCAAAGACAGCACCATCGCTATTAAATTGTATCTTGTTATGATTTTAAATCTGTATTTAACATCAGATATTGCGGTGGCTGTGCTTTAAAGTAAATTATGATAATATTAATTTCGGACGTCTGACAGTATCAGTGTTGAGTACTACTGTAAGGTTAACCCTGCCTGGTTTAAATGATTCAAAATTATTAATAGTTGAAAACATTGTAAATTTAGAAAAGTAATCAGTTACATTACTCTAATTAAGTAATCAAAAAGTTACACTACTTACATGGGCGTAAATTTCATTTAACAGTAGGGGGGGACAATAAATATAAAATTTATCATGAGCAATTTTTGAAGGGGACACAAATAATACAGTCAAATTGTACTTATAAAGATATGTCCCCACAGTGAAAAACTTTGCTTCTATCATTATTATTGTAGCACGGAGACTGCGTCATTATGGTTATTTTCAAAGTTTTTCTCAGGTTCAATGACAAAGCAGATCAGCACATTTCAAACAGCCACAAACCAAGGATAAGAAATAAAATCCCTTTTATTTCATCCATGCTGACGATTGTAATGATGCCAGGTTGTTTACCTCAGCTTAGAGCGCTCTGCTCGTGCTGCTTCTCAGAATGTTTGGTCGCTATAGCAACCAGTTGTAGTGGAAAACTGTAGGTCCGAAACAGAGCAGAACCGAACTGAACCGAACCGAGCTGGTACCAGTCAGTGGAAAACCCCCATAAGTTGCAGTGCACTATGCAACAAGCTATTGTAAACAAGTTAACGTTAACTAGATAAGTAATATTTTAATCGCTAATATAGCAGATTCTTGGAAAATTAAATCGGTAACGTTAATCAGCATTTTTGCCGCAACTAATTTATGAATGAGTCTGCTGCATCAACTACATTAAAGAGAATCGCTTTATTTAAAGTGAATAAAGTACCCTACTTACTGGAGTTGAACATTAACTGAGCCGCAGCCACACACCTGACTCGTGTGTGGAGTAGGTGAGATGAACTGGGAAAGCAGGCAGTGGGCCAAACCACTGTGAGGAAGGGGAGGGGGAACTCAACTGTTTCTAAAAGCACTTTTTGCGGGGGGGTTTTCTACTTAAATTATTGTAGGTATACATACATATATTTTTCACAATAGAGAGTGTGATTTTTTTAAATATTTTTTTTGGGGGGGGACAACCCTCGGATGGGGGGGGACATGTCCCCTCCGTCCCCCCGGGGATTTACGCCCATGACTACTTATTACATTTTAAATAGGGTAACTTGTAATCTGTAACCTATTACATTCCCCAACACTACCCTCTTGGTAGTTGTTGCCCTTCACAGCCTGTCTAATGTGTGTGTGGAGCGGTGCTACCGCGTTTGGACCTTTAGGTGGGCCCAGTGCCCCTCTCACACATTCCCTTAATAGGTCAGATGGAAGGGAGCATGTTACACAAGGGACAAGGGATACCGCTTTCCCAAGATTTGTTTAAAAGTCTTGTAAATGCTGCTTATTTTGTGATACAGTAGATTTAGTATTTGTGAGTGGTTTGGCATTGTGTGTTTCATTGTGTTACATTAAATCTTAGAAATATATTTTGGCTCGTTTTGTTTACTTCCTCGTGTTTATTGATGCACTGATTATCGATGCAGGACTACCTGCACAGACACAAATCAGACAGCAATATATTACTTGACAGTAATGCTGCACCATTTTGAGCTGCAAAATCGTTTATCGCTGACACATAAGTCAGTTAATCAAGCCAGACTAAACAATAAACAAAAAAAGCAGTTATTGACCCCTTTAAAGTGCTCATTGAAATATTAAGCAGGGAAACGAGGAAATATTTAAATTTTAGTTGGACAAATTTTAAATTACTATTAATTATTATTACTCTCCTAAATTTCATAAAATCAATGCCAGGAAACAACAATGTCAATAAAAGTAAATCAAGAAAGCGATACGTAATAAGAAATAGTCCAGGAGTGCACAGATCTCACGAGCTGGTGATTTCTCTGGCATGGATGAGTGTATTAAATAGAGATTAATAAACTTAACAGCCAACAGTTCTGGCAGCTTCAGATGAGATTTATTTCCAGTGTGTGCTTCTGTAGTTTGTGTAGAGATGCTCAAAACTAAATACGCTATTGCTGGACTGTAGGAACTAAATTAAAATAAACTATTTAATGAAATATTAATCAAATATAAGAGAAATGTGTTTCTGTTATTCAAGCAGCATTAGTTTATAAGTCAAACAAGTAATTAACAAACTGAAATATTTACTAAAAATAGATAAAATACTTAAAATACTTGGGGAAATTCATTTTAACATTGCTATAAAATAAAATATATTGGACCAATATGTCAATATTTGCAATCATGGGAATTAAAGAGACATAATACAAGCTGAAATCTATTTATAATGTAATCAGTAGAAAAATGCATATGAACAATCTTTTTAATCAAAATCTCAGGTTCAAACTAGTTGATCTATTTTTAGAGGGCTTCAACTAAAGGGTGTTAACTGAGTATTCAACTATTCAGAAGATTAATGCTTAAATGATTTTTCTAACAATTAATAAAGCATTTAGATAAACAAGCAATTCAAAAAATATATTATTAATAAATTTAACGCACACATTGTGCTCCTAATGCGTCTTTCATAAGCACTCATGACAGGATTATCTGTAATTTCTCCGTTAACAAAGGATACATGCAAAGTTCACTTCAAGAACACAATTGTACCGTTTCTAATCATGTAACCGAGATTGGTGAGATGGCTCCTGATGATTCTTGTGCTACAGCACTCATGTGGTCAAAACATGTCATTGCAGAATCAAATGATTTTTCGTCAATTAAAATACTTATTCTATGGCCCTGCGGTGAGACAAATTCATTTTTTAAAGTACAAATGTTCCAAGTCTTAATTGATATGAGCTCATGAAAACTGCATGCACAATACATGTAAATACAAGTTTTAAATATAAAAAACTAGTTTTTAATAAGTTTTAAATAACTATACTTTAAAGTATAGTTTTAGATGGAATGTATTAAGCCCCACTCAGTGTTGGAGAGTAACTACATGTTTCGATGTTATGTAATTTGATAAAAAAATAAATGTAACTGTAGTCTGTCATAGTTACTCAGAACATTTTTTTTTAATTAAAATAGTTACTTATGAAAATGTTAACGATTACAAAGGGGGTGGCATCTAAATATTTTCTGTAAAAAGCTTGGATATGTTGACTAACTCTGATTTATTGCTTTGCCTGTTTTTGATGTGCACGATGCCTCCTGCCTTTTAAAGGCCGTTAAAGCACTTGCAGCGCAACGCCTGCCAAAACACATCCTCATTCACAGAAAGATTTACTGTCTGAGAGATGTTAAGGGTGAATCCCAAACTCTGTCACCCCTTCCCCTTGTCTTACCCCTAGTCCTTGTCCCCGAGAGTGGTAAGCGCTAGGGGTGAAAACATACCCCTAGAAACATGGCGGCTCTGATCTTTTAAAGAGGGGAAGCTCATTTTGCCTAAATCATAAAAATTCATTTATTTATGTAAATTTGCCCTGTTCCTTTTCAAGAAAATGCTCTGTAACCCTGTCGTACCATTTAGGCGTCTTTTCCAGTGACTTGACCAGGTCCTCTCAATGGCCAGCAGAGCAGGCTGCTTAAACGGCCTTGGCCCATTGTGTCGGGTGTAGGATTGAGCCGCTTTAAACAGGAGAAGCTCCTTTCTCACCTGCAATGCTCCAATTTGCCACTAATGAGAACAGTTTGTAAAGCAGGCATTACTGTCCAACTCCATGTCTTTAAGGAACACCAAGTTCACACAGCTTTCCCCTGTTATTGCAAGTCCTGATCTGAATACAGGACTTGATGCGACCTTAGTCTCCCTGAATCAAAGTGATGGCCAAACTTTTCAGGACATTTGGAAGGCCTTTGGAAATGCTTGTCTCAGTCATCAAATTTCCCTGGATTGAAATTCTAAGAAAAGCATACTTTCCAAATTTGAAAAACGTCGAGTCTTCCAAGATGTTATCAAGGATGATACAGATTTCTGTAGCGCTCTTGGGGATCCTCATGAACGGCGCTTTCTCATGGGCTCATCTCTGCTGATGTGAGATCTGCTGCTTTGCATAAACACTTGGAAAGCCCCCTCTGACCTCTTCTCTTTACAAATGCAAGAAGAGTAATTCTTTTCTTGCATAAAGAACATCCAGTTTTAAATATCAAAAAAACTCAGAGAAGATTTGTTCATTTTACAACATGAACACAAATCAAAATCCTCCAGTTTCCTCACGAAGCCTTTGGCACAATCCAGTGTAACTATTGTCGTATCTGCAATGATGTTTCAAATGTCTGCAAGCCATATAGTTGCCACAGAGCTCACTATCCGTGATGGAAATTCCATCGATAGGAGCGTTTCTGGGCAATTAAGCCTGCAGACCCAGAAAAGACGTCCTCTTTGTGGATTTTGAGAAAAATGTGGCAAACCCAGAGAGTGCAAAAAAAATTCTGCACTGGAGCATTTGGCCCCCTGTGACAGCACCAGATTCAGTCTGTGTGCTACATGCACAAACATTGCACTGGGGGCTATTGCTTTCACTTTGGCCTGCAGACCATTGAGAGCTGAAGCCATGACAGCAGCCCCATAAGGTTTGCCACAAGCTTATCCTTAAAATTGTAGCCCTGCATGTTCTCATAAAAATCAAAAACGGACTAACTCGCCCCCCAGAAACATCAAAAAATCCAATAGCGCTCCTGAATTTTCTGCACTATCCACATAGCGAACATGACAGAGAGTTGGGCACGGCAGGATATATCAGTGGTTTCATCCACCTGCCACCCAAAAAAGGGAGCATCCTGAATTTTTTTTTCAGAAATGGTGGCTGCAAGAGCAGAGATAGTCATTTTGAATAGTGTGTTACTGACATACCAGAAAACACATGAACTCGAATGTTGGACAACAGAGTCATATAGCTATGTTTCTGTGAACTCTCTGTAATTCCCCTTGTTGGATGATTCACTACTCTCATCATGTCCCCTAAATGACAGCTCCTGCCGGCCAAGCAAGGATGCAAGGACTAAAGGCGGTTTAGGAAGGCCCTGTTTTGTTTAACAGTTTCATTATGTTTAGCCACTTGAATGCGAGCACCTTCATTGATTGCATGCTCAACCCTGATCCTGCCCATGCAACTTAATCTTGCACATGCACTCTGTTCATTGCTATTTTCATGCTTTTTTGCCCTGTCAAAGTTTGACAGATCTCCAAACCCCAATTTTGACCAAACAACACATCCATGAGATGTTTCATCAAGAGACATGCACGTACATTTTCTTTTTCACAGCCTCCAGTCAGCCAGCTAACTTTCATACCAGGAAGCTGAAAAGCCTGTTACTTTTCCCTATCTTTTGCACTAAATCAATCTTAGGTGTTGATCTGCCCTGCTGTTTAATTCTAAGTTTCTCCTCGTAAGGAAGACTTTCTAATGGCTTTGCCAAAATCAGGTGACAATATTAGCACTGTCTGCCATCGTGTGCAGTTTGCTAGCTGGCTGTTCAGACTATATGAATTAATGAACAAACGATCTAATATATATATATATATTTAACTCAATGGGAGGAAATGTGGGAATTATGTTAAACTGAAACAATGAATGTGGTGTGAAATTGTGTGAAATACGATGAACAGCAGTTTGTCTTTCGACTACACATGCAAAATCCATGGGACTGAGTTGGAAATGGAGACACAGAGTGATACGCGTCATAATCTGAAGACCACGCCCACGCCCACACCACCGTCTCTTTGCATTGCGAAAGCTGCCGCCTCCTTGTCATTTATTTAAAAAAAAAAAAAAAAAGATGTCTAAAAGCTGATATGTGACAATGTGTATGCAAACAAGCTAAAAAAAAACAATAAATAGTTTTTATAATCTGTCGACCCCAAAAAACGAGCGTTTTAGGACATAAAAGTGGATTAAAAAGAGATGACAGACCCTCCAATCATCACGCAGACGCTCGGAGTCCGGGCCAGCCCACTCCTCCATTCTCCCAGAGACGTGAGCTCCGTGGGCGGGACATAATCGCAGCATTATCCAATGACCGTCTTGTTTCCAAGCACTGAAAAAAACTGTTTAAAGCACCCCATTGAAGTCAAGCCTGGGCTTCAACAGAGTAATGCACTGTACCTCGGGAATGAATGAGAAGGAAATCGAGTCACCGACCTAAGTGCTGATTCTGAACGAAATTGTTTTCGTTCGAGATGAACGTGTTTAAGCATTTTTAGTCAATAAAATGTTAACATAATAGTACATATATTTGACCATTCATTTTTTGACAATTATAGGGGAAGCTACTTCCCTTGCAGTCTTAAAGAAATCGCGTCTGCTATGAAAGAGTCCACCACTTGGTTACTGTTACGTCATCATACATCGTCGCTAGCTGCTGCTACGTCACCAGAGACGACACGTGTTAACGTCTGTAAGTGTGTGTTTGTCGATTTTGTGGGTTTTAGTGATGTTTTCTCTATCCAGAGAAACGCGGGACTGTTGTGCAAATCAGCAATGTAACGTTAGCGTGGAAGAATAACGATTTTTTTTTTTTAAAACGTTTCAATTAAGAACATGGTTGCTAATATATATGTACAGGACTGTGTAGAGCACAAAACAAGACTATCATCATTTTTAAATCAATTATTTAAGCTGAAAATACTCTCTGTGTGATCTGGCCGCAGTGTGTTCTGGGTACCGCTTGGTTTCAAGTAAGCTTGTGGAAATGCTTGGTTTTAAGGGCTATCTACCCCTTCCCCTTACCCCTACCCCTCGATCAAAACCAGAACTAGCCCTTACTCTCACGTGAACGCGCAACAACTAAGGGGAAGGGGTAAGACAGAGAATTGGGATTCACCCTAACTGATTAACAGATGAAAACATTCACTATACATTTAGAAAAGTAATCAAATGTATTTAATACATAAAGTAATTGAAATAGTTATTACATTTAAATATGGTAATCTGTAACCGATTGCATTTCCGAAGTAAGACGGGTCCAAGATTGACCAAGATTGACTCTCCCCAATAATGCCATCAGTAGTAATTCTGCTAAAGGTACTTTACATGAAACACTTTCACCACAGCGTGCATCCTGACAATGCTGAAGCAAAGCATCTTTTATTTGGCATTAGCGGAGTCGCTTGAAAAAGTTCACAGGAAGTTTACAGGAAGCAGAAGTGTGTCAGAGATCAAAAGTGTTTGTTTGGATCGTGTCTCCCAGCGGTGATGAGCAGAGAATGAGCGAGGGTTTGTCACCGTCTCAAGACGATGTGTTTGCATACACACTTCAGACCCAGCCAGAGGCGGGAACAAACACAAACACACACGCTAACTCTCGCAGGACGCTCTGCATCCGCGAGACACTCAGGGGTGATAGCGGAGCTTTCATTACACGTTTGTGTACGAATCATATTTTAAAACATCTGAGCAATCCTAAACCTGAAGTCAAAAGCTTTTTTTTCTTGTTGTGCTTCAGTGTGAACTGTAAACTATAACTTTAGTGATAGAAAACTTTAGTTAGAAAACTGGATTAGTTGTGTTGTGGAAGCTGTGAAGTCCTGATTAAAACATTCAGGGAAACGTATTTATTTTTGCATGTAGTTGCTTGAATTAGTCATTTGGTTATGCATTTGCCCGATTAATTGATTGAGGAATTGAATGAACGGTTTCATTTCAGAGCAAAAACCAGCTTATCCAGTTTAACCTGATTGCACTAAAATAGCACTGTGTCATATTTACATCTGCTAAAGCTTTGATTGTCTACTTTAGATATTCTGCTGACTATAAGTAACTTTGCAAGAACATATCTGTCAGAGTTGTGGAAGGGATGAGAGCGAGGACTCACTTGCAGGAGGAAATAGAGCTTTATTAATAATAAAACAAAATCAACAAACAAAAACTGCCACGTAGGAGGAAAACAGACTAGCAAAGCTGGGCAGGAGGCGCACGCACGCAACATACGATGACGAACTCAACACAGCACTGCAAACACAAGGAGATTATAAAGGGAGCAAATGAGGAGGGATAACGAGCTGACACAGGTGGGGCAAATTAACCAATAATCAGGTAACAAGACGGGTGGGTCAAGACAACTGACACGAGAGCACATGGCACACAGACACTATGACAAAAGCCATGTGTTCACACAAAACATGACAACATGAAAGTTTTGGGAAAAGTTGTCAAATGTGCAGAAGATACGGGAAAACCAAAGACTGTGCAGGACATTTAGTTTTAGTTTAACTGCTGAAGACAAACAAGCGATGCACAAACAACTATCCCGAAACACGAGCACAGTCCCGGATCATTCAGGTAACAGAAGACAGATTCAAGGGTATGCCAATTTTTGAATGAGGCAATTGTTATAAATTCAGTCATTTTGTCTTGTGTAGTGAATGTAGACATCTGTTATGTCAAATAGCTTATTCAGGACTGTACTAAATAAAAATAACATGAAATATTATTCTTTTGCAGAGTGACTGTCAAAGAATCACCAATTTAAAACCCATTTAAAAAGTGTGCAATGAAATATACTTACAAATTGGTTTAAATACTAAACTAAGCCAAATGTATTTTTTAGTTGTTTTTTTTTCTTTACATTACTCCACTATGACGAAGTTACAATGTTACTTATAATTAGTTTTTTGTCTAAAGTGGACAAAATTAAATGTAACTACATCATCTCAGTGCAAACACACTTTCTTTCTAAATTAACTAACATATTGTTCAATTAATGCTGCTAAATTAGCACCCACAAATGTGACCCTGGAGCACAAAAGCAGTCATAAGTCGCCGGGGTAATATGTAATATGCATTGCTAAGAACTTCATTTGAACAACTTTAAAGATGATTTTATCAATATTTAGATTTTTTTTTTGCACCCTCAGATTCCAGACTTTCATATGGTTGTATCTAAGCCAAATATAATCCTATCATAACAATAATTAAATACAATAGTTAAATTAATGTAACTTTTTTATACAAGTTCCACCCACTGAAAGTGTGCAGGAAGCAAAATTATATTACATGTTTTCTATTCAATCATGGCAACTTTAATTCATAAAATGGTACAAAAAACAGTTTTTTGCATCAAAAGCAGAGATGTTATCCTTTATGAGATAATGTAATATGCAAATATAACCAACAATAAAACAACAATTAGGAGCAATAGGCCCAAGCACATAGTACTTTACATTAATTAATGTAAAAACACGAAGAACAGAAGTTTTGAAGATTTTATACAAAGGTTAAGTTTTCCTTCAATACATTTCTAATTTTCCTGTCTATTGATAGGAAGCAAGGTAGTAGCTGTAGTAGTTATATTTAGGTAAGGGGTCGGTTTAAGGGGTCCATGTGGTCTGAAAGTGCTTTATGTACTAATAAACAGGAAGCAAATGTGCATTATAGCTGGGCGGTACATGACCAAAAATTTTTCTATTCTAAATTAACCGGTTTCGGTATATGGTATTTATTTTTTTCATGCAACTTGTTAACCACATTTTCTAATGAGGAAAAGCTCAGTAGATTGACTTAGAATGCCATATTTTAGTGTCATGATGAGTGAAATGAAAAAGTCCACACTAAAAAGGGGTTAAACAAAAAAAAAAATTTTGACTGAAAATATTTTGCCAAACCCCATTCCACAGCCATGCTACATCACACACACAGTTTAAAGCGGTGCTTTTCTTCTTGTAGTTAGAGTGCTTGTCCTCCTAATTAAAAACATAGGAGTACCTTTATCAATAAAAAAAAATCTGATAAAAAAATTAGCCTTCCGAATGAGATAATGTAACGTTTGACGCAAATATAACCATTTTACCACGTTTAAATAAGGTGGCAACAATTAACATAGATTATAGGAAATTAAGTTTTACATATAAATGTGCTTTTAGAGATGCACAACGGCTCAGGTTACTTTATTTTGAACTATTTTCGTTGATGAAAAGCACATCAGTACTTGTTTATTGATTTTTTGTACATTACATTCAGTCCCTTATAATTATTAAAATCTGTCTCCTGATGATCTGGGCGCACAGAAAAAGAGCGCGTGACGAAGAATCAAAAGCAGAAGCATTTTCGGAACCTGTGAAGTATAATTATATTTAGCCGATCCCGCGCCGAAATTCAGTTCTGCTCGGTGTTCTCTGCTAAGAACCCGACTTGATCGGGTTCAAGGTTATGTTGTTTGCGAGGTGGGGATGATTTTTGGTTGCCGGCAGAACAACAACAGTTCCATGATTCAATGTTTATTTCCCCTCAGTAATCCCTTCGTTTAAATGGAGTGAACACGGAAGTTTTTTGAGCGGGAATTAAAACCCGGAGTGTCCAGAGCGGAGTGATTACAGAACATAGAGCGGAGAGAGGAACGTGCTTTAATCCATAGGCTTTCATCACACCCCCCTCAAGCAAGCACCTCGTCTTTCCTTCATTTAACACCTATTAGTAAAATGACATTTATAACACTATTTGAGAAATGTAGTATTTAGTCTTAAAATTTGAAAATATTTAAGAAGGCGGGAACCCTGCAATTGACGGGAATCCGTCGTATCGATGGGAACTTTAGGTGAGAGACGCGGGAGCTTGCAGCAAGGGATATTTGTCCATGTGGAATGTGGACTTCTCTCTCTTCACATTCTCAGTGCTTGTTTCTGAATTACGCTTATAACACATGTGTATCCTCGCCAAAATGCAATATGAAAAAGACCCCTCTCTACAGTTTCAAACAATAAACAGTCGTATTTTAAAAATTCATATGAAAAATAAACACCTATCCGGTACCGGTATACCGCCCAGCACTATGTGCATGCAAATAAGCACCTAGTTAATGGTGAAAAGAGATCCTCTGAAGTGTTACCTTATGTAAAAACTATAAGCACATTCATCGAATTGAACAAAAAGTAACATCCATTTTTGTATTTCGGTGTGTGTGTTATGTGTACACATATATATGATATGCTGTTGTGTGTATACAGGCTTGTTCCTCTGAGAGCTGATTAGGTTGAGTTTTCCCATCATGCTCTTGGCAGGTCAGTGGTGATACCGTGACTCCTCACTGAGCTCAGGGCGTAAGGAGTTTGGGTAGGGGGCGGACGGTCTGTCACAGCCCTTCATCTCAAGCTGTATGAGCTCAACACAAGTAAATAATACATCTCTGCATCCATCCGTCCACGTGACCTCTGACCTCTCGGACTGAAGTGTGAAGAACGGAGAAAACAAGATCCCACACAAGACTGCAGCCCAAAGAAAGCACCCTTCTCTTTCTGACGGACAGATACGTGCAATTCTGACAGCGAAGTATTTGTGTTTGTATTCTTATATATGTGTTTGAGTTCTCCATGATCTCTTTCTCGCATGCTACAGGCAGGGAGTGGCATTTTTTAAGATGAAAACCACAGTGAAATTTCTGATGATATTATTAAAGATTAGGAATTATTGTCTGAATAAAAAAAACTGATGTAGTAACCAATCTTTTTATCTGTGCTGTGATGCACATCTGAATGTAACCGATTATAGATGATGAAATGTAGGGCGGGACTTGGTTCTATGCACTGGCTGTTGATTGGATGTTGAGATGTGGGGGCGTGGCATTTATAAGTGGATGCAGATGAACATGAGGGGGCGGAGTTTAAGCAAACTAAGATGATTGGAGTCCTGCATATGTCAGTAGAGAGAAATATATCATTTAACCGGAAGATCTAGTTATGAAACATTCACGGATTATTGTTCACTATAAGATTCATCATTTGTATTTAAAAAACAGTTTTCATTTCATTCTGTTGTCCGTTTTACAATGTAAGTATTATTTAACAACATGTACTTATAGGTTTTAGAGTTTAAATGTATTGTTGCTTGTAATTATGCATAGTTAAACTATACTATAGTAAATATACGTAATGTGTAACAAGGACACATTAAAATACATTTGACCAATACCTCTCATAATCTGAATGTTCATCAGCACACACTAATAAACTGCAAAGACTGTACATAACCGTGAGGCCTTTTTCATTCAACGAGTAAAAGACAACACTGAAATTCCACATGTATGAGATCATATCAAATATATTATCTTTATAACAAGCAATATCTAGCATATTTCCCAAGAGAGCTGCAACCACTAAAGAAAAGATACCGTTCCAGGAAAGGTTAGCTTCCTTCATGTGTGGAGAACTTGTCCCATTTATTTATCAATGAAATGTCTCATTGTCTACCAGGAGAATGCACTGCTGTCTTCACTATAGCTGTTTATATGCATCACAGCAGCAAAGTTAAGAACCTGCTTAAAGAGTAAAGAGCAAAGATAGCCCTGTATTGCCATGGTGTCGCACTAATATATATAAAACATGTCTAAACCTCCACTAACATGGAGTAAATACTCATTATAACTAACTGTGCAGGGTAAAGTGCTATAAGATAATATTTTTTAGAATAATATGCAAGCACATACCAGGATATTAGTATTATTTTAAGCATTTTAAACCTTTAGCTGTTCCTTAGCTAGTTCTATTCAAAGTAAAGTTTTCAGTCCCACTTTACATTGTATGAATTTAGCAGATGCTTTTATCCAAAGTGACTTACAGTGCATTCAGGTTATACATTGTTTGTCAGTATATGTGTTCCCTGGGAATCGAACCCACAACCTTTACGCTGCTAACACAATGCTCTACCACTGAGACACAGGAAACACTTTATATTAGGTGGCCGTATGTACTTACATTTAAATTAATAATTTGATGCAATGCACTTATTGTGTACATACATGTTTTTACATTGTAATTATATTTGTAAAAATACTTGCATGTAAATACATCTGTAA
Organism: Schizopygopsis malacanthus; assembly: GCA_027474115.1. NCBI lineage: Eukaryota > Metazoa > Chordata > Actinopteri > Cypriniformes > Cyprinidae > Schizopygopsis > Schizopygopsis malacanthus. The sequence continues at coordinate 32,132,180 of CM049875.1, read as the reverse complement.
TTAATTTCTGTAATTACATGTATAATTACACTGTTGACCCATCCCTTACACTTTAACCCACCATTAAACCTACCCATACCACCAAACCTGTCCCTAACTTACCCGTATCCACCTCAATAACAGCAAATGTGTTTTACAATATAATATGAACACAATAAGCACATTTGATGCAAGTACATATCAGTCAAGGCCACCTAATATAAAGTGGGACCAACGTTTTTGACTAAAGTCTTTGTTTTGACACATTTTATAGCTATTACAGAATCAGCTGAGGTATTTTTATTCTTACAATGAAAGAAAATGAAAAATGAATGCTGAGAGTCAGGCCGACACAAACATCGAGGGTAGAGCAGACGGTACAAGGAGGAGACAGGTTTAAAAATGAACATGAGAAAATCCCAGCTCTCGATCAGCTAAATCTGGACAGTGCAGTTTCTCAACAGCACTAGCTGAGCTGATAATGAAGTACACATTTTTACATAGACTCAGTTCTGCTGTCATTGTTTGGAGTCAATCAACAGAGCTGTAAATGTTACTAATTCCTCTAAAGTTGCAGGAAAATGATGCAAGGACAGTTCTGATTGGCTGACAGCAGCACAAGAACATGCACAGTCCCAAACCCTCCAAAAAATACAATAATACAATGTTCCTGTGGCTCAGTGGTAGAGCATTGCGTTAGCAGCGCAAAGGTTGTGGGTTCGATTCCCAGGGAACACTGTACTGACAAACAATGTATAGCCTGAATGCACTGTAAGTCGCTTTGGATAAAAGCATCTGCTAAATGCATAAATGTAAATGTAAACACATGCTTGGTAACAGTTTAGGGACCAATTTTCACTATTAACTAGTTGGCTATTAGCATGCATATTACTAGCACATTAGCTGTTTATTACTACTCATAAAGCACATATTTATGCCTGATTCTGCATGATCATATTTTAGGTCCCGTAATCCTACCACATAACTAAACGTGACAGCTGCCTTACTAACTATTAATAGCAGCAAATTAGGAGTTTATTGAGGCAAAATTAATTAACAGTTAGTTTATAGTGACAATTATTTGCATTTCTCATATTCCAATTTGCTATTAGATTTTCACAAGTAATTGAAGCTTACTGCTAAATAAATATATCGTTATAATGTACAATATCACATAGTTCAGTGCCTGGTTGCTTTGTCTTTCCTTTCCGCTGCATCACAATGTTACAGATACAAAACACTCTTTTGCTCTTTGCTTTGCTTTTGTTTTGTTCATGTTTCACGGGCTGATCGGACAGTGGGAATGGACATCAATACTAACTATTAACATCGATGATGCAAAGTCAAGTCTTTTGCTTATTGCCATTATAAACACGCCTACTATATTACCAGCTGAATTTCCTCCCAACCGATGTATTTGTTCTGCCGAGCAAAAGGCTGTGATGTGGCACAAATAAGGCTGGTCATGTGACCTCAGTCTCACCTGAAGCTCGGTTTGGAAGAAGAACTTCAGCGGGCACTGTGAGCAGTCGTAGATCTTGTCCTCTTGCCCGTGTGCGGTGAAGATGTGCTGCTGCAGTTTACAGGCCTGCACGAATACTGCAACAAGACACAACACATGCATTAGTCACATCTTTCCATACGCACTGCCAGTTTACCTCGCAGAACCTTTTGGCACGCAGGCCTGTGTTTAGTTTCTTGAAATTAGTTCTGTATACAGATGCAAGCCTTGCCTGTACATGAAATGACTTTTAATGCTTTAAAAGAGTCTCTTCTGCTCACCAAGGCTGCATTTACTTGATCCAACAATACAGAAAAAACATTGATATTGTGTAATAATGTGATATGCTATGAACACAGTTTTCTGCTTTACATATTGTGGAAACCATGACACGTTTTGTTTTCAGGATCCTCTGATAAATACAAAGTTTAAAAGAAGAACAGAAAATAAGTGATAACACCTTAAGTTAATGAAAAGAGACAGTAAAGACATTTGCTAAATTATATATATATTTTTTTTTGTAAATGTCTTTGACAATCACTTTTCATTAACTTAATGTGTCCTTGATGAATAAAACAAAAAAGCTTTTTTGTATATTTTTGATCATTGCATACCTCCCATACTTTTGTTTGTGCTATTTCATAGTTTTTATGACTATACTTGAATAAAAAAATGTGGAAAGTAGTTATAATAAATAATGAGTGTTTTTTTTAATCGGCCATTGTACATGCAGTAGGATATAATAATATCATATCAGCAAATATTTTTTGAATATGATAATGTCAAACTCAAATTCAGTTTCTACCCATTTATCTCTCAGACCCTCTTTTTCTAATGGATCACATACAGTAAGCAAACGACGAAGCAACATTTATACAGTACTGTTTATGATAAAATCACTCACGAGGACACTGAAGAAGTTCTCTCTGGTTATTTTTTTTTCATTATATTACTCAGTTCAACAAGGAAAGACACATGTTCTGCTTTCCGAGATCACGTCTTATAGTTTGGCCGCATATGAAAGAAGCATTGTCACGAATGAGTGGATCAAGATGCTGGGAAACCCAAATGTTTCCAGTGCTTCGCATCACGGGGGAACCAACTCTCGCTCAAAACACTCTGCGAATGTAACGCAGCTTTGATTCAGCATCCAGGGTTTGTCAGGCTGGAGACGGGTCAGCGGTCGCTGTTTTGAGTCATAGTGAACAGTGAGGAATAATGATGTGCTTTATTTAGAGCCACTGTAGGGACACAAACAAGCACAGGAACTGCAGTCCCTTCCACATGCACAAACACTGTCTCTATTAGTCAACAGTGCTAATTATATTGACATTATTAATATTCATGCAGACTCTTTATTTATGCGTAGCCTGATTTCAGTCACATATAATCTTTGAAATGGCACTTAAAACACATAGTGCGTCTGTGTGCTTTAATTAAGCCATAGAGCTGCTGAGTGTGTGTGTGTGTGTGTGTGTGTGTGTGTGTGTGTGTGTGTGTGTGTGTGTGTGTGTGTGTGTGTGTGTGTGTGTGTGTGTGTGTGTGTGTGTGAGCATGCAGTTATTCTCACAGGAGTACTTCAAACATGCTGTTTGTTTTTAGAGACCCATATGTTAAGGGTGGCTGGTCGCACACACACACACACACACACACACACACACACACACACACACACACACACACACACACACACACACACACGCCGAGTCGTGTCTCTGAGGTAAAGAGTGAGTTTTGGTCTTCATTAGAATTTCTTACGAGGGATAAACAACTTTCCTTCATGCCACCGTGTGGATTTTGGATTTAGACCCACATGTGATGTTCACTGTGACCATGCAAGCTTTATCAGGTCTTCTAATTCAACTTACACCGGTAAACTGATCTGGACGTGCATCTGTGGTGCTTGAGATCCTGCATATGAGCATTAATGAGTGATAATATAGAGAGAAAGAGATGGACGTGATTTGGAGAATGGTTACCAGTACAACGGTAGACTACAGTTTAACTTTACAATAACATTGTATTTGATAATGTTCTCCATTCGATGATTCAAAACTAACAATGAGCAACAATACAGCATTCGGATAGCAATGTATTACTCAACATTGGTTTATGCACTTAACTAACATTAAGTAATACATTTGCTACAGTATTTATTAATCCTTGTTAAAGTTGGTTAATAAAAATACAACTGTTCATTGTTAATTCATGCCAGCTCAGGTCCATTAAATATAATATTAGCAGATACCAATTTTGATTTCAATAATGTGTTAGTAAATGCTGATATGAACATTAACCAAGATCAATAAATGCTTTAAAGTTATTTTTCATTTTTAGTTCATGTTAACTATTTTTTTTTACTAATGTTAATAAATGGAGCCTTATTCTAGTGTTACCGTGGGTTTATCTTTAAGTTGGACACATGCGTTTCTAAATATTAATAACTTCAATTGTCATCACTTGTTAATGCATCATTTAACACAAACTAACAACTCTTCTTTACAATGTTCATTTATCTTGGTTTGTGCTTAACATTCAAGATGCATGATAACATTGCTTAATATATCAATTATCATTAAAAAACAAAGAACAGCACCTTATTAAAGTTACTTAAAATCAATAAAGTGTTTCCCCCTGAAACTAACTGTAAAGCAGAAACCACCACGTGTTTATAATGTTTCTTTAATATCCTTACTAACATGAATTACTTTGAATAAAGTATCTCTTATGCACATTTGTGAACCTTATTATAAAGTGTGACCTATTTTTACATCGTGTGATATGTTATTAATGTTTGTAGGCTCATAACTAGCATCATATGTAAAGGAGCATTTATTAAAGGGTCGTTGCTGGATCGTATTCTGGATCACTTTTTTCTGGAACGTTTACAGAAGTTTTCATATTTAAGTATCATAAAAAAATCTTCCGTGTACCGTTTTTGAGCATACAGGAAAAAACCTCAAATCTATGTTACACATTTTTCAAATGCAAAATCTTCGCAGTATCTCTGACTCAGAAAAACACGGATTGCATTGTCTTTCTAAAACATCTCTATTTTACATTTTTGCCTGCACAAGGGTTCCTGAACTCCAAGGCTGTTTAATAATGTGAAATCACACATTTAAATCACGCTCACATGGAGCTTAACTCACAGATCCACCAATCAGAGGCAGAAGACCACAGTAAACTCAGTCTCATAACATCATCACATCCACAGGACTCAATTTAATAAACTGTAAACACATCCATTATTCTCCATCATCCACACTGCTGCTATGTGTACATACCCGGTACAACCTATTTGCACATTCTCTTGCACATCCGTGTTTTTATTAATATTTATTATCCACAGTATACTGTATTGCACATTTTATCTCATTGCACATCCTACACTTTTTATTTTATTATTTGTTCCCTTTTTCATTCTCACCTATATTTATATATATATTCTCTTGTGTTACGTTTCATTGTTTTATTGCTTATGTTATTTTTATTTTCTATTTTATTATTATTATTTTATTTTTTTTGCACTTTCCATTGAGCGGACCTGTCCCGACCTACATTTCACTACTGATTATACCCTGTATGATTGTGTATGTGACAAATAATAAAGAACCTTGAACCTTGTACTTCTGAGGTCACTCCTGTTTCCATGGTAATGATTGGTGGGATTGTGGGTACTGTAGTTCTTCATCATGCAGTTGATGTATGAAATTGAAATTGCACTTATACTAAAGGCTTCAACAGACACATATGCTAATATTTAACAAGATCATGATAATTCCGTCTGGGCAAAACTGACCATTCATATTTTAATGAAATATTACAGTGTTTATTATAAATGTCTTATCACTTTACATAACCATCATTATTCACCATGACTTCTCTGATGAGGTGTGAGCGAGAGATGGCCAATGAAGTCAGACCTTCAATCCTTCTCACATGAAACAATCGCAGTCATTTGCAAACGACAACACTTTCCCAATCCAATCGCTTCCCAATGGACAAAACCAAGCCAAGCCCTACTTTTCAAAAAGCTGTTTCACGTCATAATAAGGAACAGAAGACACTCGAAATGTCCATTTCATGGTTTATATATGCTACATTTGACCTATTGCTCAATGTTTATTTATCACTAAAACTCAAATTCTCTATGAAGGCAATGAATGGGATCTTTACTTTACAGTAGCTTAACTGAGCTGTTTGTCAAGAGACAAAGTGCCCAACGTGAAATCAACAACAGCCAATGAAGGACTAAAGTTTGTACAAAACTCACTGCCAAGATATGGCTTTACAGTCCCATTATACACTATATTGCCAAAAGTATTGGCACCCCTTCTAATGAAAGGTTTGACTACTTTAGTAATTTCCATGAGTACAAATCTTAATGTTAAATTAGAAGCACACAATTCCCTAGAATATCATTATATGCTTAAACATTAAGATTTGCACTCATGGAAATTACTAAAGTAGTCAAACCTTTCATTAGAAGGGGTGCCAATACTTTTGGCAATATAGTGTATATTGCCAAAGATTTTCAGAAAGAGCAGATCTTCTGTTCTTACAGTGTTAATGTGAGTGTTTGTGGTTTTGATTGATAGTTTGATGAATGTGCTACAACTGTTATGTAATGCAAGTGTTCTTATTTTTATTATTAAATATGCACATTTTAAATAAAGTACAAAAATAAATGGTCTTTTACAGTTATATAACATTAATAACATGCATACAAACATAAAAAAAATATTATTATTCTTCTCTATTTATTCAAATACGTTTGTTTATAATTGAGGCTTTATGAATAACTCAGTATTAAGGAACCAATTAGTGATCTGAGAAGTATAATGTTAAAAAAAATATTTAAAAAGGTGTAATCTGAGCATATTTCCCTTTTGATTGTTATTATTTGGTATCATTTGTATTAAATGTATTGTACAAGAAGTAATTTTTTGTATTGATGGGCACACATTTACAAACCCAGGGCCGGGCTGCATTATTGTGCACACAAATGAGTGTAAAACTGCAGTGTTTTGTTGTGTAAAGTGAGACAAAAGCTCATAAGTGGCATGCAGAGTGTTTGTTCTGCGCTGGGCTTCCTCCAGGGTGAGCGGAGCTACTTTCAGCTGCGGGCTGCCTGACTTCACATAGCTGTCAAATGTGTCCCGCGAGAGCGACACTTCTGACATCTCCCCGCTGTCTCTGGATGGCTCCTCGACTCCTCTTTTACCTCCTTCCCCCCTCGCTCCTCTCTCATCCTCCCTCGCTTTGCATTATCACGCTGCGTCTATCCTTCCCCATCCACACTCCTTCATTCTCCTGCCACCACTCTCTCAGGCTGCAGTCCCGAAACAAACACTTCTAGTAATAACTGGAAATCCTGCGATCATTATTTGTGCCTGTAGAGGCCTGACAGACGAGATGAATTTAGAGTCCATCATATTCTACTTCGACTGAGTAGAAGACTAGTCTAGTCTCAGACTAGATTTGACTCTTTTAGTTTCAACCCCATGTTTTAGATTTTATACATTACATTATATTTGACCCATTTAGATTTTTTTCTGGCTAAAATATATTTTAATATATGCCATATATATTTTGAAATCAGTAAAGCTCAATTAAATATATTTTTAATTTAAAATATATTTTAAAAGAGCCTACTAGAAGTCAATTTAATAATTTTATAATATTTATTTTTGATAAATTTATTACATTTTTTTGCTTTATTTTTTGGAATATTGTCAAGTATGTTCCTTGCTGATTTTTTATTAAAATGTGTTATATGTTCACACGTATCATAGACAACAAATACTTTTTTTCTGACATATGTGAATGTATTTTCTTGGACAGAAATGTATGATGGGCAAAATACATTTTCAAATGCTTAAAAAAAAAATAATATATATATATATATATTTATTATATATTATTCATAATATATTAATATATTATTAATATATAAAAAGTCAAAAATATATTATTAATAATATAATTAGTAATAAAATATATAAAAAAATAAATATTATTTTTAATGGCTGTTTATCACTGTGTACAAAGTATTAATGACCACTCAAGAAACGGATGTTTTGTTTGTTTTTTTACTATCAATCCTGCACAAGCACAGAATGGTGTATTGCATCTCTCTGCTGGAAATACACAATAGGGAAGCAAAGAAAGTGGTGTGCTTGCTGAAGGCCTACTTCTTTAGAGACAAACAGCACTGAAACGTACACTCACTGCTCTGTTTGCAGGGCATCGGTTGTGCTTGTTGGCAAGGTGAGTAGAAAACACTCACGCAACTGATGCTGGATAGCTTTCAAAGCAAACCCAAGACTACTGTTTTCAAGCAGAATCTGAGTTCAGAAAATAACTTCTGCACAAATGGATTTAGTCATATCATATGTTTGTCATGATTTCTGCAGTGCGGATGCAGTCCTCACAGAGCTGCTTTCTTTTCTCTCTCTCTCTCTCTCTCTCTCTCTCTCTCTCTCTCTCTCTCTCTCTCTCTCTCTCTCTCTCTCTCTCTCTCTCTCTCTCTCTCTCTCTCTCTCTCTCTCTCTCTCTCTCTCTCTCTCTCTCTCTCTCTCCTGCATGATCAATATGAGTGCGGAAGGAGGCGTGGTGGGACCTGTCTGTCAGGCGCCAACACCAAATAATGACAAAATGAAAAAAAGCCCTGTAGATCAAGTCAATACGAATGAGAGAAGCAGAGAAAGACAGAGCGAGACAAATAAAGCATGTTGTTGTGGCGGCAGTAGAGAAATACATCAAAATAAAGTGATTGTATAAGCTCAAGCTTATTAATAATATCGCTCCTGAGTCAGGGCTTCTCAAACTGTTTTGTAACAAGGACAATCTGGATGGATTTTCTACATGGAGAAATACAAACCTACAAGAGCTTAGGTTGTGAAGCAATGCTATAAATGACAGAAAACTGCCGTAGAAACTGCAAATGTAATTTTAAGTTCAATTTTTTTTTTTTTAAATGTTAAAACTTTGTTGTATTTTGTTGATATATGGTCAATAGTATACTGTACTGGATGATTTGGTGCTGTCGTTGACAATTCAAAAGTACATTAGTTTTGTACCTTTGTTTAAAGGTGCCATAGAATGCAACTGATGCTATATTTTAAATTGATTTCTGATATCTATATATAATGTATGTGGCTTAGGTAAGAGCAAAAAAATCTCTAGAAACGGTTTTACATGTCCATGTATCCATGTAAATTAATTCTCCCTAGAATGAAATGGTCTGTTGTTGGCTTATTTGGAAGGGTAATAGGAAAAATAATGTTGAGCTCTGCTCTGATTGGCTGTTTCACAGTGCGGCTCAATGTATAGCTCTGCTCTGATTGGCTGTTTCACAGTGCGGCTCAATATTGAGCTCTGCTCTGATTGGCTGTTTCACAGTGCGGCTTAATATTGAGCTCTGCTCTGATTGGCTGTTACACAGTGTGGCTCAATATTGAGCTCTGCTCTGATTGGCTGTTTCACAGTGAGGCTCAATGTTGAGCCCTGCTCTGATTGGCTGTTTTACAGTGTGGATCAATGTTGAGCTCTGCTCTGATTGGCTGTTTCACAGTGTGGCTCAATGTTGAGCTCTGCTCTAATTGGCTGTTTCACAGTGCGACTCAATATTGAGCTCTGCTCTGATTGGCTGTTTCACAGTGCGGCTCAATATTGAGCTCTGCTCTGATTGGCTGTTTCACAGTGCGGCTTAATATTGAGCTCTGCTCTGATTGGCTGTTACACAGTGTGGCTCAATATTGAGCCCTGCTCTGATTGGCTGTTTCACAGTGAGGCTCAATGTTGAGCTCTGCTCTGATTGGCTGTTACACAGTGCGGCTCAATATTGAGCCCTGCTCTGATTGGCTGTTTCACAGTGAGGCTCAATATTGAGCTCTGCTCTGATTGGCTGTTTCACAGTGTGAATCAATGTTGAGCTCTGCTCTGATTGGCTGTTACACAGTGCGGCTCAATATTGAGCCCTGCTCTGATTGGCTGTTTCACAGTGAGGCTCAGCTCTGCTCTGATTGGCTGTTTTACAGATCAATGTTTAATTGGCTGTTTCACAGTGAGGCTCAATGTTGAGCTCTGCTCTGATTGGCTGTTTTACAGTGTGGATCCTCTGCTCTGATTGGCTGTTTCACAATGCGGCTCAATTGGCTGTTTCAGCTCAATGTTTAGCTCTGCTCTGATTGGCTGTTTCACAATCGCTCTGCTCTGATTGTCTGTTTCACAGTGCGGCTCAATATTGAGCCCTGCTCTGATTGGCTGTTTCACAGTGTGGATCAATGTTTAGCTCTGCTCTGATTGGCTGTTTCACGGTGCGGCTCAATGTTGAGCTCTGCTCTGATTGGCTGTTACACAGTGCGGCTCAATATTGAGCTCTGCTCTGATTGGCTGTTATACAGTCAAAATGTATATTTCAATACTTTCTTTCAGTTATATCATCGGGTAATTAAACTAAATAAAATGCAGGCATCTGGTAGCTGCTATTAATAAGCGGGGCACTGAAACTGCTTTGGAATGCACGATAGCTTTTTACTTTCACTTTCGAGATTTTGCGATCGCACAAACTCTGTTTATACTATAGAGCGACAGTACTTACCACATATTTTACAAGATCAGATGCTTGTCAGTGGTGCTCAGGATCTGTAAATCATTCGCCATCATCCTCAACTCTTAAATCTTATGAACTGTAATGTAACAAGGCTACAGCTAGCAAGGAGCTAACCATGTGCCTTTAGTGGCTCGTTTTATTTGCTTTCCATGTCTTTCTGATAGCTTCAAGTTGATGTAAAGTTGCCATTCAGGGCTTGCTGGTTTGGATCAAATCTCAAATTCTCTTTTGAACAATTGTTTGACTTGCATATGAAGAAAATGTAAAAATTACTTACAGACCCACATCATTTTTAAATGTTAACCTTACATTAAAGATAACGAATGTAAAAAATAATGACAATAAATAATAATAATGAAATAAATAATAAATAATGTTGTACTGTGAGATTTGAGCGATCAGAACTTTTAGAAACAAACTTTTATAAATCGTGATTGTTTGAATGCAGTTCAATCATAAACGTCCAGGTGTTTGTGAAAGCCTGACCTAAACAAGAGAAGCTTTGAGCACTGAGCAGCAAACAGCCTCTGTGAGCTCTGGGATTGCATTATGCAGACAGTTAACCCTGCTGACAGCAGAGATGAGACGCTTTCCTCTCAGGACGGGGTCTGATCCCACTCTTCACATCCAGAGACAGAGCAGATCATTAACATTATCATGCACTAATACAGTCCTGCTCTTCTGTCTCACTGTCACAGTCCACCGACTCGACACACGGGACGGAACTCATGTTCTTCATGATCTCAATTATCGAAATGTTCACTAAAATGCATGAAATTATATCTCTATCTATATTGTGTTATTCCATAGTTTTGATGACTTTATTATTATTCTAAAATGTGGAAATCAGTTGTTAATTAACAAAACAACTATGACTGTTGTTAGTGTTAAAAGCCTGATTGATTGTAGTGTTGCTCTGCATATACAGTATACACACACACACACGCACACACGCGTGCACACACACACACGCGCGCGCACACACACACACACACACACACACACGACACACACACACACACACACACACACACACACACACACACACACACATGTTGGTTTTTATGGTTTACACACACACACACACACACACACACAGACACACACACAGACACACACACAGACACACACACACACAGACACGCACACATACACACACTCACACACACACACACACACACACACACACTGTGCGCGCGCACACACAGACACACACACACACACACACACACACACACACACACACACACACACACACACACACACACACACACACACACACACACACACACACACACACACAGACACACACGCACGCACAGACACACACACACACACACACACACACACACACACACACACACTGTGCGCGCGCACACACACAGACACACACACACACACACACACACACACACACACACACACACACACACACACACACACACACACTGTGCGCACACACACACACACACACACACACACACACACACACACACACACACACACACACACGTACCTGTGAAGCAGACGGGACACTTGAAGATGCCGCCCATGCCCTCAAAGCTGTGCTCGGTGAGGTGACACTGCAGTTTCGCTGGAGAGTCGAAGGTTTGACTGCATAGTTTACATTCATGAATGAGACCTTCCTCTGGGAAAAGACAGAAAAACACAAACACAAGCCTGTGTGTCACTGGAAACGTCTGAAAGATTCACAATGCAAGCACATTATCCCCCGGTTCCATAGACGAGGCTTAGCCTAGTCCAGACTAAAACACATGTCTGGGCTATTGCAGCGGAAAGAAACTTGAACTTGAGTGAAATTAAAATATGTCAGATTTATTGTTTTGCCTCAAGATGCACACAGTAATGTTTTTATCTAAGGCATATTTATAAAAATTACTTAAATGTCCTAATTGAACTATGGTATAATCCTGGCTTAACCTAAGCCCTGTCTGTGAAACCGGGCCTAGATGATTTACAGTGTATTTTAATCATTCATATTAAATTCTCTTTTAATAAAACATGGTTAAGAATAAACACGAGACACTGAAATATCATTATTGTTCATTATTTAAATACTCATGTCTGTCATCTGTACTTTTAGAGATTCAGAGTTTATAGGATTTGAAACAAAGATTTGTATATTTGTAAAAGTATATACTTTATTACCAACAATCCCAGCAAACACACAAACAACAAAAAACTAATACAATAATAATTAATAATACCTTTGTACCACAATGTAATATGGTCCAAATATTATAAATTATAATTTTCAATTTGAATTTAATTAGTATTTATTTACTCATTAATTCCAACAAATTAAAACTTAGTGAATTATTATATCACGTGTTTCCTGTATTGTTCCTAAAACAATCACCAACAAAAAATATTCATAATGGATAAAAATACTAATAATATTTTGGTTCTGATATACATACATTAGATTTTTTTATTGTTTCACTTCAGAAACTTTCTGCTACTTCAACTTCCTTTAATTTAATAATAACTTAATACTGTATTACAAAATAAAAACTTGTTTGTGTGTGTATTGTCTGTCCAGGAATAATAAGCTACAATCTTAAGAAAAGGGTTTTATTTAATTTTAATTTTCATATATATTTTTCCCTGATGTTTTGAATTATGCCTCAGATAGTTTCTGTTTTAGGGTTAAAGGAAATTTATTTACATACTTTTTTTTTCTTACAGTGTAATGCAATTTTGAACAAAATAAAATAAAAAAGAAACACATACAGAGGGCATTTCAGCGGTGAATACATGTACGATATCATCATTTCATTTTGTTTCTATTTATCAAATTTAATCAGAGTTTATATTGTGTTTGATACCAACATCTCACTGTTTACCTTCCAGTGTTGGTCAATTAAGCACATGCGTCGTATTAGCATTTAATGAATTATTGATTTTGCAAACAAAGTCAACTTTAATATCACAACACTTGTTTACATACTTTTTGAATGAGTTTATTTTACACTCTGCTCAACTATAAACTCAATTACATTCTAACCTAGTGATATCCTTTAAACTGGATCAACACATGACAATACTGACTGAATCCCTGATTTACTCTACATATTTCATGTTTTACTTGTAAAGCTACAATGTGATCAAATGAGACTCCCTGGGATATTATAAGGGGGGAATACGCTGTGTTAAAAGCACATTACAGTGGATGTTATGGTGATATCAGAGCCGGTCACATGAGAGCAGCTGCAGCCCATCAAACCCCAGAGGAGCCGTAAACACAGGTGGACACAGATGGCATTTAACATAGAGTGAACTGTGACAGGATCTTCAAACGCACCTACAGCACCCTAACACAATACCAGACCGGTGACAACACACACAAAACTGACTTTTTACAGATTTAAACCAAAAAAATGATGTGAGTGCCTGTGCAAAAGTCACGATGCTGGGTGTTGTGGGCGACTGCCAGAGCATTGCTGGGGGGTTCTTATGTTGTCTACATGGCTGCTTACTGGCACAATTCAATAGAGCCAATATGATGGTCTCTAGATATCAGTGTAACTGTACTGCATTTGTTTTTGCCTTATTGCTCAAAAAAGCCATAACAAGAGGAACACATTTACATCAGTTGTTCTTTGATACTGCTCATCTGCACGGATGAAGCTAACGATTTAACGTGATGGGTCGGTCTTGAACGATTCGTTCATTTTAATGTGACTCGAGAAGAACGAGTCGTCTCGGGGAGTGATTCGTTCAGTCGTGCATGCGCACCATCCTATAGGTTCTGTACTGGAATGAATTCACCTGTTTAAAGGGTTTTTTCGAGTCATTCCTTCATCACGTGACAGCCCCATAAGCTTAACCAATGCAGTATGAGGGAAAAAGATAATAATACTAACCAACTCTTTAGTCTATTATCTTTGTTACCACATTCAGTGTTATGGAAAATAACCATCATGACAAAAATTCACACATTTATAAACTGTAAGAAATAAAAAGCTACAATTTGATACCAGAAACGCATCACATAACTGTAAGAGTAAATAATAATGATGATAATAATAATAACTATGCACCCGTTTGTAAGGAAGCTTGCAAATTAACTAATTTATCTATGCTGTCACGTCACGTGACAAAAGAACAAAAGACTCAAAAGTTGAACGAATCAATTCTCTTTCCGGCTCATACTGCATGGGTTACGGCACGGGGCTGTCACGTGATGAACGAACGACTCAAACTAAAGACTTGTCAGATAAGAGCTGAGGTGAGATAATCATAGACTAGAGACCCAGGTAAACCATGAATTCATCTTTTCTGTTTCTTATAGTTTTGTATTGTTTGTAGTGTGATCAGCGTTTGCTAAGTAGTAGATGTGTTAGGGAAGTAACACGTAACATTTGAATTATGTTTTGCTAAAAAGAACAAAATTACTTGAAAAAAGATCCGTTCATTTTGTTGAACAAGACTCAAAGGTCTGAGTCGGTAAAATGATCCGAACTTCCCATCAATATAACGTACATCTCATGGTTGCTCAATGATAGGCTATAAGTAGAAAGATATGAAGTTTCTTATTTTCACCAAGGCAAGAAATACAGTCAAAACTTTAATATTATAAACTAAATATGTATATTTTTAAATATACTATATAATATAATATAATGTAACGATTTTCCACAGAAGGTGAGTTGTGATGAACTCAAGTGCAGTTTATTAAAAATCCAACAGTGAGCAAAAGCAAAAGCTTAGTAAAACACGAACAGACTCTCCAACAGATGGTTACGCAAACAATACTCGACAAGAGACAACAGGAACACGAGCGCTATAACATACTAGATAATAAGGGTCACATGACATAAACCAACAAATGAGGAACAGGACACATGTCTAAAACAACCAATCAGAACATGACACACTGAACAAAGGAACCAATAGCAGGATCCCACGAGGGACCACACGACAAACCAGGAAACAGGACTAAACTACAAAATAAAAAACATGAAAACATGAGCATGAAACAAAACCCAAAACCAGTGTGACATTTATAATGTATTTTTTCCTATGATGGCAAAGCTCGCAAAGTTTGAAAAAAATATATATATTTGAAAAATAAATAAAACTTTTGTGATGCATACATGTGATGCTGCAGCTATACGGCGACCTGAGAACAGCTCACTGAGGGAGTCGTGCATCTATTAATACATAATGAGCCAAATTAACAGTGATTAAAGCCCTGGGAATTAAACGCAGACTCCTCCCCCTGTGTGTGTGATTTCCCTCATGAGTTCTGCAGCTCGTGCGGGACCACCCTGTGTTTATTCATTTAACCATGAAAAGAGTGTAGGAGGACTTTCTACAGGAAACATGATCAAATCAAACACTGATGATTAATGATGGGTCTGAGCTTGATTTATGAATGCTGCGGTGTGTCTGCGTGTGATCTGCATGCCAGATTCACCACTAATGAACACAAAGAGGAGAAAAGCATCTTGAGTTGTCTTCAGTCAAAGAATCGTTTGTCCAGGACATCAATTTTTCTCACACGCTGAACATGAAATAATGTGTTTTACTCCCACGTTCTCCTTCTCAAATTAGTGGAGATGTTCTAGGTGTGTGTTTACTGGCACCAAAAGACCATCAGCATTATTGCCAGTGTAGGACGATGAATACATTGATTACCTCAGATTCAGTGGCATGACATCATTCTCAGAGATACTTTTATTATTATTATAATTATTCCTAGTGTTGATTCATACAGTGCTGGGTAGATTACTTACAAACTGTAATCTGCTACTGATGCCAAATTACATGACAAAAGTTGTAATTAATTGTAATCCCTTACATTAAATATTTCAGGTAAAATAATCAGGACTACATTTAGATTACTTTTGACTTATCTCGTTTTTCACATTGATTTGAATAGGACAACCCTGTACTATATTGATATAGAAATACAAAGAGTTAGAAAATATATTCCATGTGTTATAATCAACAATATGAATACATTAAACATTGTATCAAGCTTTCCCAAACTGGGTTTGTGAAGGAACTGCTGAGGTTTAAGCAAAAAAGTACCGATTAATTAAATCATGCAAATGTAAAGACTTTTAAAATGAATCAAAATAAAACACTTACTGAAAAAAACACATATTTGATTTGCTTATCTGCATGTCATGTGACCATAACCAATGTCAGAGAACCGTAAACATGCTAATGTAATACTGTATTTATTATTAAAATATTAATTTTAAAATCTTAGGGGTAGTTCAAATAAAATATATTAGGTGAAAGATGAAAAATCAGATGAAAAAAAGGTGAATTTGTGCATTTGAATGTGTTTAAAAGACAAACAGAAGTAATATATGGTCAAATAACCACCTGAGTGATACTTCAGATACATAAATGAATGTGTATTTAATGCAATGTTGAAACACTTCTTAAACCTGAAATGATTTTTGTAAATCCAGTGTTTAAGTGCTGTGTGGCCACCTGATTAATGACTGATCTCTGTGTGAATGTCCACTAAACAGACTTTACACAGTTTAAAAAGATGAATTTAAAAGATGAAAAACAGGAATTAGGGAGAATCGATCAATTATGGATACATTATTGCTGTTGTGTAAAATAATATGTAATCATGTTTTCCATAAAAAGTAACTGTAGTCTGATTACGAGTATTTAAAAATGTAAATGAATCCAATTACAAGTAATCAGATACTACCCGGATCTGCATATGCAGTGATACGGTCATCAAAATCTGCTTTGCCAGCATGCAGCTTTTAAACATTTATATTACGATTTTAATTGAACTGAGTTGTGTTCGTTTATGGGACAGGCAGGCCTGATTAAAAGGGATAATTCATTCAGAAATTAAAATTCTGTTATTATTTTCTCTCCCCAAGTTGTTCCAAATCTGTGTGAGTTGCTGGTCCCCATTAACATCCATGAAACATACTATGAAAGTCAATGGGGGCCAGAAACAGTTCGGATGCCAACATTCTTCAAAATAACTTCTGTTGTGTTCAACAGAAGAGAAAATCTCATACAGGTTTGGAATGATATGAGATATGAACTAATCCTTTGAATGCAGTTTTCACTCCCTTTCAGTGTGCATGTGGCCAAGATGAAGTATACCGCTTCATTTGGAAACATTTTGGTGCCCAAAAATGTAGACCTAATATAAACATATCTCCTGCTTGCATAGAAAACCAAGCATTAGCATAATTTCTGAGCACACATGCTTCGTTACATCAAATAAGCATTTCACGCGCTCTTTCTTTCCTCGTCTCGCAGTGTGTCTCCGTCAGTTCGTCGGCCGCCCCATGAGCCGCTCACACCAGGAGAGAGGAAGTTCATTAGCTCAGCTGAATCAGAATTAGTCCCTTCATTCTGACGGCCTGAACTTCATTAGACGGGCTTCACAATCCAGCAGGGAGACGTGATGAATCAACGAGGGACCATATCTTGCCTCACACAGCAGATTCTCTCTCTCTCTCTGCTTCTCTTTCAGTTCACTTATTCCAGTGTTTCCATTGCAATTGAGAATACATTTCTCAGAAATGAGAAGCGAGGCATGTGTACATAATTACACAAATGAAAGGCACATGCCTACAGAGCTGACATCCGTCCTGCATCAAACATGCTCAATGAGAGCCGCTTGGACTCTCGGGAACATTTGCTGCATCAGTCACGGGACAAAAGCGTGAAGGTTTGAGGAGTTCAGACAAAAGAGCTGCGTGCAAATCACAGATTTCTCTCACGTAACTATCACTGCATCTTCAATTCTGTCTCCTCCACATGTAGACGATAATAACCATACAAAAGCAGAAATGACTGCAGCACAGGGCTGATTTCTTCCTTGGCTCGCGTGTTCCTGTAGCCGCCCCACTGATGCCTGTTGCCATAGTTTCACAATTCAAAAGAGGCAAGAGCACCAATCAGATAAAGAACAGGACACAATTAGCAAACAAATCAGAGTGTTGTGCAGCATGCCAGATGAATGAGACGGCACGGAGGAGCAGGTCCTGTGAGATTACACCCCGGATATCAAACAGCATGCATCAGATTGTGTCGTGCTGTAGAACATGCAGAGATACAGCGACCTGAAGCAGCCGTGTATGAAAATGATTTTATAGCATAATGTGATACATCCCGACTGGCTGATTATACCGTGTGCATAGTTTATGCATTTAAATGAGTAAACATTCAAGTTCTTTTACATTTTATCTCTACACATTTCCATAAACCTAATATATGCTTTTCTTGAATAATCACAGCAACAACAAATAAATGCAATAGTTCAAATTATTTCACTATTGAACCATGAATAATTTAATGGCATAGAGACACTATTCTTACATTTGTGGTGAAGTAATGCAGAATAGTAATGCATTCAGTAGCAATGCGTCCAAAACTGTATGCATGATTCAAACAGGCATGAATATTGACTTCAAATGCAAACGATATCTATTAAATAATTGAACAAGATATTTGTTAGACAGATTATCTAACCGATCTCAAGAGAAAACGTATTTTTATGAGGTATAAGAATAAATAATGGATACCTTGGGATATGTGTAATCTAAAATGAATCAACAATACAACAGTTCTGTGATCTCAAGAGAAGACATCGCAGTTATTCAGATGAACGTGTTAGATGAGGCTAATGCTTGCCTGCAGTGTCTATGTATTTCATACCAAAATCAAACATGCATTTAAACTCGCATTTACAGACTGGACACACATGAAAAATGACAAGAAATATACTTATGCTGCTTCCACATTAATAGCTAAGCTTCAGTAAAAACTAAAATATGTTACAAACTTCAATGACTAATTAAAGGAGTCATATGATGTTGCTAAAAAGAACATAATTTTGTGTATTTGGTGTAATTGAATGCATTTATGCGGTTTAAGGTTATAAAAAAAAACATTATTTTCCACAAACTGTACAGTATTATTGCTCCTCTATGCTCCGCCTTTCTGAAATGAGCCGATTTTTACAAAGCTCATCGTTCTCAGAAGCGAGGCGTGCTCTGATTGGCCAGCTAGCTGATGGAAATGTTACGCCTCACCGTATTGTGATGGAGTTTCCCGGCGAGATGAGACTAAAACAATAAAACCCACAATAAAAGAGGCATTTGTTGCATCCAGTGGGGACAATTACTGATTCTAATGACTTCGTCGCGTTGCATCGTGCTGCGTAAACATGTCTGCATTTGTGATCGGAGAAACAACAAGCATTACTCTACAATGCTCAAAACTTGAGTTTGATTCATCAGTAGCTAATTCTTTAAACATGAAAACATACTCACAGGCTGTGAGTCAGAAGCGCCAGACTGTCCTTGTGACATTGGAATTGCCTCACTTTATAGAAATAGCCTTTATTCAAGCCTGCATTGTAGGCTACTCTTCCAGGTTCAAGAAACAGTCCTCCGTAAAATGTGCTGCACACACTCCAGTATTTGTGTTGAACTGTTCTGGAACAGTGTTGTAAACACAACTGAACCACTGATTTCTAGTTGTGTCCTCTTTTGGAAGCACAAACAAAGTACTTTCTCTTTCACAACGAACCACCGTGTCTCCAGGACATGGCGCCAGCGGCAGCAACAATAACTAGCCAGAATAAAAATCACGCCCTCTTTCTTTGCGTAAACATTTGGGCGGTGTTGTGAAAATCTCCCCACACCGTGACGTAGACATGTGGGGTGTGAGTGAATGAGCCGTTTTAGGGGGACGTGGCCGAGTCTTAACTTTTATAAAGAATATCTCCTTGTTTTTGAGACTTTAGTCTTTGCAACTTCAGGGATCTTATCGATACACATCAGCTTGAAACACTCCAAAGAGAAAAGACAACTGAAGGAAAGCTGAAATTGCACTATATGACTCCTTAAAATGTGTCTCAGCTTAAGCAGTTATTTATTAGGAACCATTTATAATAGCTGATAGACTGTATATATTTTTATAATACAATTAGGAACTCATTCATTGCATATGAAAGGTTTAAAAAAAATATTAACAGTTTTACTTCTATGAACTTGGGAAATGAATGACAGAGTTCCCTTTTAAATACTCAGAACGCATAAATACTTCCATTCCTCGAAATCACCAAGAGATGCGTTCACTAAACTGATAAATGAAAACAAAAGTACAGAAACTCCACGGACCATAAGTACTGCTACACACACAACCATCCAAAGATTAACGTTAGTGGATGACTAAGGCGGAAGGACATTTTCATTGTAGAGGGCACTTTAATAGACAATTATTGTTTGTTTGCAATATGATATAATCAATATTTCTTGGTCCATTTTTCTGGTAGAACATGACTGTAAATTTGAAATGCATACCCTAGTGAAAAATAAATATACTATACATATAAATGTATCTGAAATACATATTTGTGACCCTGGAGCACAAAAGCAGTCTTAAGTCGCTGGGGTATATTTGTATCAATAAGCCAAAAATACATTGTATGGGTCAAAATTATCTATTTTTATTTTATGCCAAAAATCATTAGGATATTAAGTAAAGATCATGTTCCATGAAGATATTTTGTAAATTTCCAACCATAAATATAGCAAAACTTAATTTTTGATTAGTAATATGCATTGCTAAGAACTTCATTTGGACAACTTTAAAGATGATTTTATCAGCCAAATATTGTCCGATCATAACAAACAATTCATCAATGGAAATATTATTTATTCAGCTTTCAGATTATGTATAAATCTCAATTTTGAAAAGTTGACCCTTATGACTGGTTTTGTGGACCAGGGTCACATATTTTATGCTAAGTATACTACAAATGCATGTACATATTTACGTACTTAATAAAAATGCAATTGTACTTTTGAACAAGTGTACACTAAACTGGTACACTTAATGTCTGCTAAATTGGAACAACTTATGTATTTATTAATTAATTGTGTGGAAGTACAACTAAAGATATGAAGTATATTTGTCTGTGCTAAAGTGGAACTATTGCAAGTATGATTTAGGTAAACTTTAGTTTTTTGTCATTTAAAGACATTGAAATTATTCAAAGATCATACAGTCCTCATCAATAGTGACACCAAAACACATTTTAGGCTTAATATTAAGAATTGTGCATTTTGCGCAAGTAGTACTCCCAAAAAAGTTTAATTATTATTATTTTGTATATCAGTAAGCCTTGAGCGATATGGCAGTATGTATGTTAATAGATTTGAGCTGTACTTAGTATGTAATTTAAATATATCAACTCTTTTACTAAGGTGGTACTAGCTAAAAATGAGTTTTGTTAACTTCTAGGAGTACATTAGCATACAGATGTCTTCAGATATAACATTAGAGAACTAAACGCCCCAAATCTCTTTTGATTTCACGGGATTTCTAAATCAATTTAGACTGAATCAAAAGCAGCCATGACGTGATGAACAGTATTTTCTCCTTTTCTTCATGAAGGAAATGTCTGTTGGCATCACATTTACACGAAACTGTGCATGAAAACTCGACGGAAAACTGCAGTGGCTTCCATTAGCGGGGGATATTGAGGGTAGGCGCCCTTGTGGGAGAATGTGTTGTGTGTGTGTTTGCATTGATGTGTGAGGCGGCGCAGGCGAGGGCGAACCCTCGGGCTGCTGTCTGCACCTCACAATCACAAAACTGAGAGACACACTCCCTCTACGCTTGCAATTATACTCACACACACTTATAGACGAAACAAAGGCGCAGAAGAAAGACTTCAGTAATTCACTCCCGATGGATGTGTACTCAGAGCGGCTGACATCTCATCTCAAGGGAAACAGTTCTCTTGATTCAGGGCCAGATTACCCTGGTAAACTCCAGGTGATGGGGTACATGAAGGGTACACGTGATCAGTATGCCTAATGTGACTCTGATCAGGGTGAGTAATGTGGGCACTGTGAGAGCCCCAAAACATCCAATGCAATGGAGGCAACAGCTGCACAAACAAGACTCTCATGGAGCTGCTGTCGGTTTATAAAGACGATTGTGTGAATAGCTCCATTTTCCACTCTACAGACACACGTTTTCCATATGTGTTCATGAACACGTGTGCTACTTGTCCGGTGAACAGCCTCAACTCAGATGACTGTTTGCTTTGGAGGAAATCAGCTTCCCCTGACTCCTGCCAGTAGAAAACCAGCTCTGATCTGCTGCCAGACCTGCCAAGAAGGCTATGCAGAAGAAAAAAAGACATACCAATACAAACCGCACTGAGGTGAAAGTACACTGAACTCAAGCAGCCTTCCAATGGGGGAAGACAGCCTTTCTATATACAATCGACAATGTCTTAATGCAGCCAGAATTCACTTGAGCCTAAATGGAGGTCTTTTCACATAACACACTATCTGTAGTATAGAGTCTGTTTAAAAAAACTAGGGAATATAACCAAAGCTGTCTAACTTTAAAACAACAGTACTTGTGCATACAGATTTATGGTCAATGTTAACGCAGTTCAAATGTTCAAATCTTTGCTTGCTGCAGCCCCTATAATTGGAAAATGATCAAATTTGGCATGTGTACTCAGAATGCCCTGTTCTCCATCTGCACCAAGTTATGTGCAGTTTGGACACTGTGCTCACAAGATACAGGCCAATTAGCCACTTTGGATCGCATCCAAAATTATATATTGGCTTATATCTTCTTAAAAATCTATCTACATTCTTTGTGGCCGTTTGTCAAACTCATGTGAGTTAATTTCACTAATGTACACCCAATAACACACAACCAGTGCATGTCAACGTTTTTTCACTTGTGCCATACTGCAAATACACATGTGAAACACACAGGAGACGCAAACTATTTCTTATTCTTCTTCGTCAAGTCTATGGAAGATCCGTCTCATAAAAATAATGAAATTTGGCACACTGACAGAGGACAATCTGGACATTAACCACAGCTCAAATGTACACTCACGTTTATGCTAATATCATTTGGAACCTAAGGGTCAGAAACTATTTTTCATCCCTCTGATTCATTGGCTCAAAATGCTTTGATTCATTTGCATCTATCTAATCTCAGTCTAACAAATTTGCTAATAAATCTGAGATATCGAAATGACTACCTTTATTCTTATATATCCAAATGTAGCTGAAAACATATTTGTCAAGTTGAAATAACTGAATGTATTGCTGTCCAATTAAACTCAAGAGACAATATTTATGTATATTGTAATATAGTACATGGTATAATACTTCCATAAAGAGACTCATTTTTGAAAAGAGGCATGGCCATTGTATTCTCAACTATATAGTCTACATGAGTCATTTGTGCATGGACATCGATAGTTGTTGTTTGCCGCTATATTTCTAACTTTTACTGTAATTACTATTATGGATTGTGTGTGCCGTTGCAGTCCTACACAAAATACACAGAACTGACGTGGGAGAGCACTAAAATAGATTAGCTTGTTGGAGTTCTCCTGTTGAATGTCTGTTGTCAATCCCATGCCCAGCAAACTCACCTCCCACTTCGACTCTCGGAGATGATATGGTGCCTGCCAGAGGGCCTTGGTGTGTGGGATTTGTGTTTTTGATTTTCGAAGCCCATTTCCTTATGGAAGCTGAGCAAGGGGTCAATAATCATTCTCTCAGCACACATGACCAGTGTTGGGAAAGTTATTTTAAAAGTTATGCATTACAATATTGTGTTGCTTAGTTACTCTTTATGGAAAATAATGCATTATGTTATTTGTGTGTTCATTTTTGTCACCTGGACTGGGTTTGCTCTTTTTTTTTTATAAAAAAAATACCCAAACGCTACATTTTTTGGCAACTGTAAAGACCCTTTCAAATCAAAAGTGAAATTAATTATTTCCCTGCCAGTGTTTTTTTTTTTTGAGTTGCCAGCCACTGCCAGTATTTTTGATAATTTTCACAAAAATGTTATGGCACCCATAATTTTTTGTTATATGAATATCTGAATATGTAAAAAATACGCCTCTACTTTTAAACAAAAAATGCCATTTTATTCTAGCTTCATGTATTTTGTTTTTATAAACACTTGATTATGGATAAGTTTAATAAAAAAGCAACATTTTGAACACCCCCCCCCCCCCCCCACACCCCCCAAAAAACAACAGAGAAATCAAATTTTTGTCGAAGACTACGTCCGGATCAGTTTCAGATTGATGATCAAAACATAGATGAATAAATCACTTCCATCGACACATCCAACGCTTGCACAACCCTCTACCACATTGTAATTTCATTAGGTCATGTTTGTCAGTTTTGATTTATATGCTGTTTAATGCTTGATGATTGCGTTGTTGTACATATGCATCTGCTTACATACACGATCGCTTGTTTTTGCTTCTTCTTCACAAACATACAAACATTCAGTACTCTCTCAGAAGATGAGTAATAGCGCCTTTTCCACTAATGAGAATATTTAGAGTTCCCACTTGAGATCGTGGGAGATTATATGCTGTTGAGTACATTTAGGGGGGCAATTACACTCTTATCTCCAGTGTTTTAAGTTTGTGAAATAGAAACAGATCTGGATATAGAGATATGGGCTGTGTGGAGTAAAACATCCAACTGGCCGTGTTCCTGTAGTGCAGGCACAGGCTCCAAGGTCACCCACATTGGGCTGTTCTCTCATACTGTTGGCTGCATTAAGAGCATTTCACCTGCTCCCGGCATCCCAGCGGTGCGACTTCCTCTCGGGAAACCAGGTGGAGCATTAAAAAACCTCCACATATGGTGAAGTCAAGCTGCTCGGAGGCTGCTGGGTGTCTGCTGTGGGGATAGTAGCTCCTAAAAGGCCCAGCTGTCTGTTGGAAAAGGGCTTCTACATTACTGCACCCCAGCGGCTGCCTCTTTCTGGAAAGAGGGCTGGCCCACTCGCACCAGAAGGCCATTTTAGCCTCCTACTCAACACCCCCCACACGATCTCTCTCACAGATCGACTCTGGATCCAACAGAACATTTGGTCTTCCACTGCTGCTTAATCAAATTCCTCCATCTGGCCGCAGTTTTCCAGCAGAACAGGGTAAAGTGCCTCCAACTGGATATTGTAGAGGGAGCCAGAGGATGCAGACAAAACATAAATGTGACCCGTGCTGGCAAAATGAGTCAGAATGCGCACGGGCTAATATTGAGCTACACGCAAAAAAAAGTGAAAAATATGATTTTTAGCCGTATTTGAGGTTTTCATATAAATGAGTTCATTAAACCCTCATCTAGCGATCCCAATGCTCCAAATAGTAATTAAACATCTACAATTATCTTTATTTGTACGTTTTCTGAAAGGAGTACCTTTTCTCCGCTCGCTTCCCGATAACTAGACAGAATTACAGTATTTAAGTATTCACCCAAACATAATCTATTATGTCTTAGACGAGCGTTTGGGGAACTGTTGGGGAAAAACATCTGATGTGCAACATTATGTTAGATCCGTGCATTACAGTAGGTCTTAATATACAGGCCGTGTGTCTCAATGTTAATCAAACAATAGAAGAAAAGAGAGAATCACTCACTGCTCTTAGATTGAACTGCTTTTGTCATTTTAATAATCAATGTATTTGTAATGAATACACTAAAGGGATTTTTTTTTACATTTGATAATTTGATACATTTGGTCATTTGTTTTCTTTCTTATATTTGTATACTGTTTTTTCAACTGTTTATAATAACAAAGATAAAATAAAAAATAGCTATAGTGATTATTAATACAGTGATTATTATTAAGAAAAGAACTGGAGGAAAAGATGCAATGTTGCTGGTGATTTTGTTTAGTACATTTCAGAAAACTTTAACTCGATTGTTCTTAAAATGGACTTTGCTGACTCTATCAACGGGTGTAGCGCAGGCATTTTTCCTCCACTTCCAACCAACCATGCATCATTGTGAAGCTCTTTTAAGGAGAATGAACTGAAAATAGAAATAACTCATTTTGGAAAATTTGCTCATTGTGACTCATTTTGCCAGCACAGGTCACATATATGCAGAACTACATACAGAATATTCAAAGATGGGGACAAATCATAGGAAATGATTGGGGATCCGGTGGCTCTGTTATGATATTGGGGGTATTTTGTTGGCATGGGTTGGCTCCACTGGGGATGGGTCATATGTTATGACCTTCATCGTCATCAGATCTCAGCCCAATGGAAGATTTTGGACCACTGTGTTAGACATCATCAAAACATCATCAAGAATATGTTTTGGAAGAATGGTGTTACAATCCTTCGGTAGAGTCAATTCCAATATGTCTGTTTTGGCTGTAAGTGGTGGCAGTAGCTCAGAAATGCTGACTTCAAACTATATTCAATCATTGGTAAAGTGAGTCTTCAGTGTTTTTCACATGAGATCGATTTATGTTGTTCCCTATGTAGAATAGAACGTTCCAAACCTGAGGTTTCATCTCAGTTAGAAGGCAGCTGCCCATGCTGGCAGTAAGGCAGCTCACTAGGTTATGGAACCGAGCCAGAGTAAAAATGAGAGCAGACAAAAGGAGATGTCTTTTTTCTGTAGTGTCTCCAGGGCTTCACCCTTGATGTGGCGCATTCATCATCGTGCCTCCAATATCAGTTATTCAGCGGCTCGTCTGCTTACAGCAGAATTAATTTGAGCTTTAATTACTCTCATCGGTGGAATGCTGATGAAGGCAAGCAAACGGGCAGCTTGGGATGCCGCCGCATTCACTGCACTGCTTTCATACCTCCTCAAATCCACACGGACACACGAGCTGGCAAACAACCGGCAGGCTGGCCGCGTCAGGACCCGTGGTCTCAAATACAGCCCAGAGCACAGGAGAGAAGAATCCAATGGCAAACCGCGTACGCATGACAGGTATGTACGTGATTAGACAGACAGACATTACAGCACAATAAGCCCTGACAGTGTTATCAGAACCTCGGTTTGAACAAGCACCCTAGTAATATGACAAACACACAATAATATTACTATATTTTTTTATTTATACTTTTTAATTTCATCCACTTTTGCTGAATAGTCATTTAAATCTTAATAAACATCATAATCAGTTTTTATTAAACATGCATAATGTGTATGCGTTTTTATCTGAAAGATGACAAAAGGTCTAGCTAAAGGAAAACTCTAAAGCACAACCCTAAGGTACATCACCAGTGGTTCAAAAGCTAAAAGGTGCATCATTTAACCTTATTTACCCCTAAATGGTACATATTAGTACTTTAAAGGGTTTAGAAGTACATACATTAGTACCTTCTGAAAGTGTTCCGCTCCAGTGACAGTTCTGTGCATGCTT
Organism: Schizopygopsis malacanthus; assembly: GCA_027474115.1. NCBI lineage: Eukaryota > Metazoa > Chordata > Actinopteri > Cypriniformes > Cyprinidae > Schizopygopsis > Schizopygopsis malacanthus. The sequence goes on along the minus strand of CM049875.1, from coordinate 32,104,860 downwards.
GCAAAGAACATTTAGGCTACTTGTGTGTTTTATTTTATTACATTTTTTGTATATATAAATAATTAGATTAATCAAGAAATACAATCTTATTCTTATTAGCCTTTTTTTAAGAAATGCATGGATAGTTGTAAGAATGCACTGCAATCTTGTGCTGGTATAAATGGACAGAGGAGTTCAAATAGAGCTCTTCTACACGTATGATTGCTGTGAAAAACACTGTTAGTTGACTAAACGATTAGTCATTTGCACACATTTCAAAAAAAGTGTTCTAATAGGATGCATTTTTTTCTATTTGAAAACACCTAAACAAAGCCCAACATAAAAGAATGCAAGGTGAATTTGTCAAATCTATTTTTAACGTGGCATTGTGTTTTAACGAGGTTCCTGTAGCTCAAACAGCAGAGCATGGCGCCAGCATCAGCAAGGTCATGGTTTCGATTCCTGGGGTATGCTTGAACCTGGGAAATGTATACCTTCGAATGCAATGCAGTTCACTTTGGGTAAAAGTGTTTGCCAAATTCATAAATTCAATGCAAATGTTAAAAAAACAAGCACAGACCGAATGCATACATGTTTGGCCATTAGTACTAACGATATTAGATAGCCTTCGGGCAGTTATTCAACTAACTACAGTGTGTAATAATTATAAGCACAGATTTGTTTCATTTTTTTATTAAAATTATACTCTAGAGCAGAGTTGGCAGGGCAAATATTCCCATTCAAATCCATATAAAAATGCAATTAAATGATGTTTATTCTGAACGAATTATGATGTTGATAACATTACATGAAGAAGACTTGTGAGGAGGTCAAAGAAGAGAGATAATGTGGACAGAGATGGACTTTGCGCAGGTGGAGGTCGGCTCATGGGTGGATGCTCGGACTCCTGCTTTAATGAACAGCTGGGTCACCAATGCTTGGCACCTTCATTCTTCTTAATGATAATAATCATTACAGCGTAAGCATCTTTCCCTAAAGTCGGCAGAGTTAGCAGACACAGGCAACGCTGCCATTAAGAAGCGAGAAGAGTCTTCATCAGAGAAGTTCAGATGCTCAAACAAAATGACTCTAATCACTAATGAGATCAAACTGCAATTAACACTTCATGCTCTTAATGATGGGAAATGCTGAGCACGCCACGCTGGTGATTCTTGAAAATGACTTTAAGTTCAAAAAATGATTTCCCAAATGAACACACTTTTTCCACAGTAATGTTTTGTTCAGGAAATGTTTGTCTTGATACACATTTCAGTAGATCTGAACATTTTAACATGAAAGATATTACAACAACAGACGCCTTCAGAAATTGCAAGGTGCACTATATGCATACGCTTAAATTCAGGTCTAAACCCAATACAAAAGTTTATTGCAGTATGAGATTTAAAGGGGTGACCTCTCGTATTTGTGGAAATAGTTTTATTGTATGTGTGCAAAGTCTGTGTGTGAATGTTTTCCAAGCAAAAAAGGCAATGATTCATCAATACATTACAGTTATTTCTTATAAAGTTATAATTTATAAAAACATACACAAAAGTCCTCCAGAAGGCCTTATATATGGTATCTACACACACAGAGTATATGTGCACGCAGCTCCACTGTAAAAGAATATACAACTGTGCTTTTTAAATTAAATAATTTGTTATTAGAAGAGTGAGAGTTAGAAACATGCAGCTATTTTCTTCGTGTTGACATGATCGTGGATTAGCAGCATTGGTTTGAGCTCTGATGCTTTGACAGTAACCCATGATTCTGTCTACTTGCAAACAACAACACTAATAATGAAATGTGTCTAAATATGTCTGCTTAATTATTAAGAATAAACAAAGTGGATAAAGCTTTCACATCAGCACATAACACATCTGATCAACAGAAGCGTCCAGCTTCACTGTATTTGACACAGACCTTTGTCTTGTGAATACAGCTGTCAGTGTGGGCACATCACAGGCCATTATCTGCCCCATCCACATTCATTATTGAAGCTAATGATCTGTTGTCCTCCATGCACCTCAACGAAGGAGGACTGCATTAGAGATCTCTCAAGTTAATTAGTAATTAGAAACGTAAAAAATTCATCAAAGAAAGAGAGTGTTTCAGGTTTGAGTCTCAAGGTGTGTGTGTGTGTGTGGGCGGGGGGGTCTAATATGGGTAATGAAACTCTTTCAAGGGCATTTCAACACCATGCAGCTACAAAACTAATCAATGGAGCTTATTTATTTATTTTGTATATGGACGTTTCTTCAACTACAGGCGCTTTAGGCTCTATATGAACTTTCAAGAAACCACATTTGTATTGTGCAAACAGGAGTTGTGTGGATTATTGTGATGTTTTTATAAGCTGTCTGAACTCTTATTATTAAAATTATTCAAATGCATAATTATTTTCATAGCGTTGGAATTAATGATGCTGAAAATCACATTACAAAATTTTGACTAAAATGGATTACTGTTGTCTTGCTATGGGTGTTGTATATCTTGATATATCGATATATTATTTATGGATACCGTTTATATTGATATACTAAACGAGCACACTGAAAATATAGGCCTGGGCGGTATATCGAGTTTTTACGATATATCGATATATTATTTAATAAGGCGATACCGTTTATATCGATATACAGTTTAAATGCGCGCCAAACAGATGCAAAATATAATAGGAGCGCAATAATTCTGACTAAAATATACATTTTGCTTAAATATTTGTAGTTAATAAACAATAAATGTGACGTATGTAGAATTTTAAACCTATAAGTAAGAGTATTTGTATGAAAGCACTAACTGTAAAGTGAATAATTGGGTGCTTTTTATTTAAAATATTAGTTTAGTAAATATAACTTCTGCTTTAAAAGCATTATTTTTGTTTTTAGATTGCAATGTTACAATGTTAGACTGTAATGTGATTTTAACGCTTTTTAAAACATAATATATGCCTATAGTTACATTCACTTTATTTGTTTTTGTTTAATCCAAATACAAAAGCGTATAAATACCGAGATATATACCGTATACCGCAAATCAGCCAAAAAAACAGAGATATTAATTTTTGCTCATATCGCCCAGCCCTACTTCTTAGCTATTATTGTATGTACTGTAAATGCATACAATTGAACCATATATTCACACATTTAGCAAACTTTGAAAAAATTGATTGATTGAAAATTATTGTATAATACAAATATTTAACTCACCAGGTCATATGATATTAACCTTCATTTTTCACCTTCGGTTAATATCTCATATTTTATCTCAAGAATGTTTTACACTAACTCTCCTCTGTAATAAAAGGGATACTCCACTCAAAAAACAAAACATATTCACATCATTTCTCATCATCATGGCTCATCGCATGATTTTTTTTTTTGTAAATCATAAAAAAAATGTTTAAGTCTGGTATAAGCTTAAAACAATAAAATCCCTGTCAGAACAGACAAAGAAGGCTGAGCCAATTCAAAATGTGCTAGTGGCTAAGATAACAGGTGAAGAGAAACTTACCAAAATACTGACGTCTACGTTTGATGCTGGTGGGGTTTACAATACTGTATGTATATGCATGTACTAAATTTAAAATGATATCAATGTGTGTTTCAACCCAACTGTTCCAGCTCAACTTAGCATTAGCATAAAAACAATAATAATAAAGACTAAGTTGCTTTGATAAATGTTATGGTACATATGAATATAAAGCTCCATACGGTATTCAGATGAAGTTCAGCTCAAGGTGTTGATTTCTTTTATAGACAGGACAGTTATAAACCGTGGTGCTGGGAGCTGGAAAGATCTGACGTGTGTCCACTGGTTTGAAGCACCTGCATCTTATTAGAACACTCTGGAACATTCCACAGGGTTCCATGACTGCAGCCAGAGGGCATCATGAAGGACTTCAATGAGAGAGTTCACTAATCAGCATCCTGTTCACCAGCAGAGCCAAAGCAATACGAAAAACAAGCCAAGAAACACCAAACACAGAGACCTCTAAAAATCTACTGATTACATATCAAGTCATGTGTTTCTTACATTCCTGCCATAGCCACCACTTATAATCTACTCCTAAATATAATGTAGAAACTAAATATTTTCAGTAAACTGCTTTGCAACGATTGGTATCGTGAAAAGTGCTATACAGATAAACTTGACTTGAATTGTAACAGTTGCTGTGTGCCCTTGTGAAGAAGTACACATCAGCACACATTTAAAGAAAGTACTTAGTATGGAGATAATATCTTTAAAAGAATATGAATGAATAAAACGTTTTCAGACAATGAATGTAAATGAATGTTTACTACAATAAAAATGTATTGAGTGTAGTTGAGTGTTTTTTCCCTCTTAATTAGGACTTGAGTGCATCTTTATATGTAAATTCACAATAAATGTTATTGTTTTTTAAATGAGGTTAAAGTGTTTTGCTGAATTTACTGAGAAACATTTATGGTAAACTTACATATATTTTAATGTCATTTCTATTGAAACGTATGTGTCATTACACATTTTTTATATTTAAGTACATTTAAAATATATTGCATTTAAATGTAGTATTTAATAACAAACTGCAGTTAAAATTACAAGCATGTGCTTTACTGTGCTTTACTGTGTTAGTAAACACATCAGAATTATTGTACTTCTTTAAAGCACAACAAAAAATATTAAAATATAATGATTATTCTATACATATGTACTTTTAAGTAAAACTTGTAACTTGACATTAACAAATTGACAAGTGTGTAGAGAACTTTCTTTAAGTATTGGTAAGTACTGAAGTATACTAGAACAGCCACAGCTCAGCACCCTCCTACTTTCACTCACTATTACGAATCTACATCCCCTCCAGAAGCCCCGCCTACTTCCACTCACTATTACGAATCTACATCCCCTCCAGAAGCCCCGCCTACTTCCACTCACTGTTACGAATCTACATCCCCTCCAGAAGCCCCGCCTACTTCCACTCACTATTACGAATCTACATCCCCTCCAGAAGCCCCGCCTACTTCCACTCACTATTACGAATCTACATCCCCTCCAGAAGCCCCGCCTACTTCCACTCACTATTACGAATCTACATCCCCTCCAGAAGCCCCGCCTACTTCCACTCACTATTACGAATCTACATCCCCTCCAGAAGCCCCGCCTACTTCCACTCACTATTACGAATCTACATCCCCTCCAGAAGCCCCGCCTACTTCCACTCACTATTACGAATCTACATCCCCTCCAGAAGCCCCGCCTACTTCCACTCACTATTACGAATCTACATCCCCTCCAGAAGCCCCGCCTACTTCCACTCACTATTACGAATCTACATCCCCTCCAGAAGCCCCGCCTACTTCCACTCACTATTACGAATCTACATCCCCTCCAGAAGCCCCGCCTACTTCCACTCACTATTACGAATCTACATCCCCTCCAGAAGCCCCGCCTACTTCCACTCACTATTACGAATCTACATCCCCTCCAGAAGCCCCGCCTACTTCCACTCACTATTACGAATCTACATCCCCTCCAGAAGCCCCGCCTACTTCCACTCACTATTACGAATCTACATCCCCTCCAGAAGCCCCGCCTACTTCCACTCACTATTACGAATCTACATCCCCTCCAGAAGCCCCACCTACTTCCACTCACTATTACGAATCTACATCCCCTCCAGAAGCCCTGCCTACTTCCACTCACTATTACGAATCTACATCCCCTCCAGAAGCCCGCCTACTTCCACTCACTATTACGAATCTACATCCCTCCAGAAGCCCCTCCTACTTCCACTCACTATTACGAATCTACATCCCCTCCAGAAGCCCCTCCTACTTCCACTCACTATTACGAATCTACATCCCCTCCAGACGTCTGAGATCTGCGAGTGAGCGACGCCTCGTGGTACCATCACAGAGAGACACAAAATCACTTTCCAGAACGTTTTCATTCACCGTTCCTGGCTGGTGGAATGATCTTCACATCGCCATCCGCAATGCTGAATCCCTGACAATCTTCAAGCGACTGATCAAACACATCTCTTTCATCACCATCTGACTTCATACAAAAAAACAACAACTTTGCTTCTCTTTAGTTAATCCCCAGTCTATCTTGAACTTATTTGAACAATGCCTGAAACTTGGTATAACGAGCACATCCTGTTTCTATTTGCCTCTTTAAGATGAATCACTTGATATCTTCTCTAATTGTAAGTCGCTTTGGATATCAAAATCTCAGTTTGACAGTTAAATAGTGAGTCCAAGCCTCCGTTACTAATTCCAAAACATCACTTTAGAACTAGTAACGAAGGAACGCTCAGTTGCTTCATTAAAAGCGTATTGTATTTCTGTATTAAAATCAGTGTATTATAGTAGAGTATTACGAGAGAGAGATTGACTGAGTGTGATTACCTGCATCTGATACAGCATTCTTTCTTCAGCTCAATCTCATATTCACAATAAAACATTAATTTGAATGTCCACTGAGGAATATCTTTGTCTATCCTTTCATCTGTTAAGAGTGATTTCTGATGACAGCGCTGCTCAGTGCAGTTGTTGGCTGGTCTTTTTCGAACGGCCGCTGATGTCTTGGAGCTCACATCTCCGAAACCTCGAAGCAAATTTTCAAATACTGTAGATGTTATCTTTATTAACAAACCGCATATTTGAACTCACAAGTCATATGACACAAAACAGTATTATTTTTAAATTATAGTGGATTGGGCTACTGCCATGACACTCGCTGTGAGAAATAAAATAAAATAAAATAAAATAAAATAAAATAAAATAAAATAAAATAAAATAAATTAAATTAAATTAAAAATAAATAAAAGAAAATAAAATAAAATTATAAAATATAATAATATAATAAAATAAAAAGCGTATGCTAAATTACTAAAAAGTAATGTAAAGTAAAAGTAAGGGGAGAGATTCAAAAGGTGAAAAGGCTGTTGGAGTTCTGTTGGACTCTATACATCTCTCTCTCTCCATATATATATATTTTTACTCTAATTTATTACATGATGTTTCGTTTAATTAATCTAATTAATCACAAAATAAATGTGACTGTGAAAATACCAACAAAAGATTATTTAAAGATATTTTGTGTTGAATGAGAAAGTATCAAGTACACATTTAAATATTAGACAATTGGAGCTTTAGAAGGAAATATTGTATTTGATTATACATAAACATTTAAAATACAAAGGCCTACATTAACTATGGAACATAAAATATAATTTGAGAAACATCTAAGTATTTTTTGTTCATAAAATGAAAGTCATTGGAACCAAAGCAGCTTTGTTACCTACAGTCTTCAAAATGCCTTATTTTATGTTCCACAAAAGAAAGGTTAGGACTTAGGGGTGAGTAAATTATGCCCTTTTTGTTTGGGGGGGGGGGGTGAACTATCCCTTTTGTTTTTTTGTTTTTTTTATCATTTTTTTATGAAATTATATTCTAAATAAGAAACTAAATCTGCCAGCAGGATCCAGTAAATGTATTTATGAATACATACATTTTGTAATAAATTGAATTTATTACATTCATAAATTCAGTTCGTTCAAACAGCAGATTGACAGCTGAGCGAATGAAAAAAATATATATTTGTAATTTCGCCCTTACTGGGTGAAAGGATGTGCTCCTGTTTGGAAAGGCCAACCAAACGAGATAGAATATTGTAAAGAAATGCTATTTTTTATCTGACTGGCATTATTGAAGCAAGCATCAATCTAATGATCCATTTAAATAAAACTCACTAATAGGACACGTTACACACCTCAATAAAGGTCATCTACAGTAATGTCTCTCTACAGCTCGGTTTATCCACTTCATTCCTCTTCTCTATTCAGAAGATTTTCTCCTCTCTCTTTTCAGCATGACATCAACCCACAGCGCTGCTTCACACAGAGTGGCCTGCTGGACAACAAATGTGCATCCTGCACTGCTCCAAGCCTGCACCAACTGCTCTCTGCCATCCACCTCCCCCACCTTCCTCTGGCTGGGCCGCCCAGGCCATATACTCCCCGCGGTGTGCCGGAGCGACACAAGGCTGGATGTGTTTACTGCTTGAGCATGAGCCACTGTAATCAGCCACCCCCACCTCACGACACATGCAGGACGCCCATGTGTGACCGTCCTTGAGAAGGTGGCCCACCAATTTGGCAAATGCTTTAGAGGAGGATGGAAATTTGCCCTTTTTCCTTTTGCCTGATCTCAGAAAATCTGAAATATGTTGAGGTTATGCTGACATATCAAGTGTCATTGGCTGGATCATGCGCATGAGACAAACCAAAGGAAGCCTTTCTACATCTTCAACAAAAGACTAGCCAACTAAACAGTAAATCTGGATTTGAGCCGATCACACTGAGTTTCTATCCGCAGGCACTTCAGTGCTCCCGTGGCCAGGAGCAGTCCCTACTGTCCAGTTCACACCTACCTCCACCTCCTTACCTTATCCGATTGCCTTCTGGAAGATGTCTCTGTGGAAGTCAGCAATATTAATGACTGTGAATAAAATCTGCCAGGAAAAATGGCACAAAGCACACCTTTTTATATTTACGAACCATAAGGCCAGGTTACAAGGACCTACTGGATTTTGTGCTCATGTTTAATGGCATCCCATTCTCTACATATTTAGAGTTATCGATGGCAATAAAGCACGGACATGTGCCTAGAAACAACACCCTGAAGAACATAGCACCCGCTCCATTACATAGGCTAATAACACTGACAGCTGAGCGCAGATAACCCCGCGGCCCCCTGTTTCACTGCATCTTTACAGATGGCCATTAACAGGAGAAAGTGTGCCCTTTTTCCAATGGAAAAGGATATTTAAAGCTTCTCAAATATGGCCTTTGTTTTTTCTCTTTGCAGTTTTGGCACATGCTGGTTTATAGGGAATTACAGTCCAGATTTACTCATACTTTATGGGAGACTGCAACAGAACGCGATTCAACACAATGCGATTCAGCAGAACCAATTGAAAACTGAAAGCTTCTATATCTATTGAGAAAGATGGAACATGCTTCTCTCAAGCAGAGAGGCAATTCTATTCTGACACATTCTCTTGCCATAAAACACAACAAATCATGAATAGGAATAAATATAGCAATGCATAAAGAACAGGAGAGAAGATAACCACATAAGACACTTGACTTAATCTGTTATTTTCCTGAAATACAACATTCCACCATGAAATGTTGTTCCCTGTGACAGTTTTTTTCCCCAGACCCTCAAACTGAATTATTTAACCATATTTAAGCTTTAAAACCCTGTTTTATCCTTGACTATGCTCAAGAGTCATATTCCAGTAATACCATTAAAGGTATAATACATAAAAAAATCCAAATGGCAAACAAGTTACATGATCATACTTAAGAGCAATACCCAAAAGTGACATTGAAATTGAATTGACAAAATGTTTAGCCATTTCTTATAGATCCAATTAAAACAGTCTTACCTAGCATATGGTTGGCCACATGGACCTGAATTTCCCATTTACTGTAGAAGACCATCTGACACTTGATGCACTGGTAAGTCTTCTTCTAAACAGTGGGGGAAAAGAAACACCAAATATAAATTAATAGTGTTGGACAATGATGCTGAAACAAGAAAATACATGTCCCTTATACGCGTTTTCGCATCTCCTTTTGGAAACACTTTTTTTATGGTCCCCCATCAATGAGAGTTAGTTGACATGTAGTTACAAAGTTACTTATAGTCAACAGAATGTCTAAATGGGACCATCAAAATAACTGTTATTATGTAAATGGTACAACCCAATAAAAAATCATTAGCAACAATAATTATCAATATTAATGTGGCAAATGTACTGAACATGCACTGTATAGGTTTACTATAAGGCACACCTTACCTCGTCACTTTGGGTTGGACTAACTCGTGACATGGGGGAGCCATCAGGGGTCCGTAACGAAACAGCTTCTGGTGTTTGGTCTCTGTGCACTGTCTGCAGGTGTGCTTGAAGCTCTGCCTCAGACTCAAATTTCACATTGCAACTGGAACAGCGGGTCTTGGAAATAGAGGGTGATTCTGATGAAGACGATGAAGAAGAACAGGCAGTCTTTCCCTTTAGAAGACCAGGGCTAAGGCTCTCCCCATGGGTCCATCCAGCAGCAGGACCCATCAAGGTTTGAGCCCCTTGATGCAGCTGCTTCCCTCCATTTACACTCGAGTTCTTGCTACCAGCAGCATTGACACAAAGCGTGCAAAGACCATATGTCCAACCATTAATGTCAAGTTTCACTAAGTCCTGCTTAGAGTGGAACTCTTTGAGACATGCGGCACACTTGACAACTCTCTGGCTTTGACTGTGTTGAAGTACTGTGGTAGCTGAACATGCAGTTGGTTGATTCGTAGATGCCACTCCCGTCTTTTGCATGTGAAAGGTGCCGTGGATCTTGAGTTCTAGAGTTGAGGTCACAGTCTGCATGCAGACCACACAGCGGAAGCCAGTCAAAGAATTGTGCAAATCGGGATGCATCTGACAATGCTCCATGAAGTCTTCCTCACTCTGCAGAGGTAATTTACAGATCCGGCAGCTTCCGGTGTCCAGGCTTTTGCTGTGAGTGACCTTGTGTTCTGTAAGAGTAAGTAGGGAAGGGAAGCGCTCTCCACAAATGGGACACATGTAGTGTTTGACAGGCCCTAAATGTGTTTGCATGTGCTCCCGAAGTCCTCCCTCTGAGAAAAAGGTTCTAGAGCAGACATTGCATTTGTGGTTTCCTTTGATCATGTCTGCCCTCCTCTTGTGTATAGCACTCTCACCAGGTCGAATGTTATGGTCACGAAGTTGGTGATTGGTTAGGAGAGACTCCATGGTATAAGATGCACCACAGATGTCACAGCTATACATGATCCCTGAGGTATCAAAGTCTTCTTCGCTGCCATCCCGACTGTTATGAGACTCCACTGCAACATTTCTTCCACGACTGTTGTTCAAAAAGGTCTGTACTTCTCCATCATCTTTGGCAACTGAATCACCGCTACCGGACATGGATCCATTGGTGCTGCAATTCTGGGTCTTTCCCTCAAACACACAGTGCTTTTCACGAAGGTGACGTTCTAGCAGATAAACAGCATGGAAGGCTTTGCAGCAAAAGTGACAATTGTACTTCTTGCTATGGGTGGTAATATGACACTGCAGCTCTACTTCGGTGCCAAAGGACTCACCGCAAAAGATGCAACGGTGTGAACAACCCTGATTTTCAAGGTGACTATGTTTGACATGCATTTGAAGGTCCGCTTCATGCCTGAAATCCAAGTTACAGGAAGTACATTGGTATACCTTTTTATCATTACTGTGCTTCACCGCAAGATGGAGTTGAGTTGACACTTTAGAGTCGAACACCTCCTGGCAAAGAGTACAGCGAAAAAACATAAAGGTGTGCATATCCAGAAGGTGCTTCTGCAAGTTATCCACAGATGTGAACTGCTTGTCACAGCTCTCACAGATGTAGTACGTGGACATAATGGTGAAATGAACAGTCACATGTTTCAGAAGAGACTCCTGGTTAGGAAAGTCCTTGTTGCACTGTGAACAGGTTAGCTGTGGCACGACACCATCAATGTGGGTCTTTAGGTGTGTCTGAAAAAGGTCTAAACTGGTGTACTTAGCACCACACTGGTTACAAATGAACTCACTTGAACATAAGGAAGTGCTGTTCTGTTTGAATAGCGTGGCTTGTTCTACACAGACTGGAGAAGAGGGGCTTAGGACTCGCAGAGATCTTCTCCCATTGTTGATATAATTCAGAGCAAGAGGGATGTTCTTGTGGTTCTCCTTTATGTGCTTGTTAAGCTTTATGACACTGTTAAAAATAGGGGAGTTGGTACAGTAAGAGCAGGAGTAGATCTCCACAATGGGATCTTTTGGAGTGACCGCTAGAGGAGAATCAAACTGTACGCTTCCAGAGTCACAATGCGTCTGTCTGACATGTTCTTCTAGAGTGGCCTCAGTTAAAAATCCCATAAAGCACTTGGGGCAAAAAAATGCATTGCTTTCTTTGCCGACTGGATTAGGAAAGCCATGGGCGCACCGTATGTGCTCTTGCAGAGCATTAAGATCTCCAAGCACCTCTGGGCAGAAATTGCACTGCAGCAGGTCATCGGACAGGTTAGCAAGTTCACTCGAAGGATCCTTGGTGTTGTGGATCTGTTTCAGGTGCTCGTTCAAATTGCAAAGGGATGGAAGGTTCTCCAAGCAAAATTGGCAGGTATGAGCCTGTTCAGCCTTGTCAACATGTTTGGTCTTAAGATGAATCTGCAGCAAAGCAAGGCTTGAGAAAACTTGTTTGTTGCAGTAAATGCAGCTGTATTCGATTTTTGGCTGTTTGGAAGATCGCCCATACATTTTATTATGGGTGGCTCTCTTTCTTCTCCCGCGTGTCTTGGGCACTGTAGAAGCAGCCTCAACCATGGTTGAACTGTCAACAGAAAGGTTGGAGTCTGGGGTAGTGCTTGAAACAGAAGTATAACCTATGGGTAACACAGAGGGGCTATTGCTGGACTCTGGGTGTTGGTGGATATCCATGTGAGTGTAGAGCTCCTCTACAGTAGGGAATTGCTCAGAGCAAACAGTACATGCGTTGCTCTCTCCATCTCTCCCATGCACCTGATCGATGTGGCTCAGAAGCGTTCCTTCATCAGCGAAAGGCTCATGGCAGTAGATGCACTGCAGACCAGGTTCGAGACTCCCTCCTACTGGAGAAGAGCACTCTGGATGGCTTTCTGCAATGTGCTTCTGCAATTCCTCAGGCATGTCAAAACCCTCCTCACAGCGGCTGCATTTGCGTGTCTCTTTTAACCTCCACTCTTGAAGGGACCTTGTATTTGCTCCATTCTTCCCCTGTTCATGCACCTGCATGTGTCCGTGAAGTGCGTTGGTGGACAAGAACCCCCGGTGGCACACTGGGCATTTATGGGGCTTGACGGCAGCGTGCGTTTTCATATGGATCTTTAGATGATCGCTGCGTGAGAAAGCAGAGTCACAGTCTCCACAGTGGTACTTTTTGTCACCGGTGTGAAGCTTGATGTGTCGGTCACGGCTGCGCTTGTGCTTGAACAAGCGACTGCAGTATGTGCAGCTGAAGGGAAGTTTATCTCTGTGACTCTGTTCGTGGCACTTAAGGAAGCTTAGGCGACTGAAGGATTTTGCACAAAATTGGCATGGGTAGGGTAGGCTTGCACCTGCTTCATCCTCACCGTATTCATATTCATCGACATGGCCTGGAGAAGTGTGGTCTTTACTAGATGGCGACGATGCAGGCCAAAAGCAGGATGGGTCATCTTCTATATCAGTTCCATCTGTCAAAAACAACCAGAAGATAAGACCTTTTTTACTGTTTGGTGGTACACAGATGCAACAATATGTGTGTCTTCTAACAAATTGTATTTGTGAAAAATCTCTCTATTCAAAATTATATTAGTTTTGGTATGTATTCACTTGTGTACTGGTAATTACTGCTACTCTCAGTGTGCTCACCTTTCAAACTATCATCAGTTCCTACAGAAAATATACTTGTTTTGCAAGTCATTATGCATTAGTCAAAGACTTGTTTTAGGGAAATTAGTAGAGTATGTTGTGGAAAAAAGATTTCGAGCTTAACTGTTTTTATTTATATGCAATAATTTCCTTAAATCTGCTTCGAAACAATGTATATCATTAGCCCTGTTTCCACCGCAGGAACTTTGGGCCGGTACTCGGTGTGTTTCCACCGCAGGAACCAGGTTCTAAATAAAGTTCCAGGTAAAAATTTGCTCCACAGAAAGTCCCTGCTCGCGACGTAGTACTTTTTCAAAGGTCTGGTACTTTCGTGGGCGGGACTTGGGCGCTGTGCATGTTGATTGGTTGAGCTCACGCTGCATTGTATTTCAACCACCATATTCGCCTGTTTGTTTTTAAATATTACTGTTATTGTGTCATGAAATGTAGTTTTAAAAGTATTTCAGGCGAGAATGTAGAGAATGTAGATTTCGGAGACGTGAGCTTGACGCGATCAGCAATCTTTGGTCTTTATTCTATTAATCTATTAATATGTAAAAATATATTTTTTAAAGGCAATACTGTTTGATATAATATTTAATTTTAATATAATGTAATGTATGTACGTTCCCTGAACTACATTTCTACGGTTATCAATATGTTTAAATGAAACCGAAAAGAGGCAGTGGTGTTTGATATTATATTTCATCTAGGGCTGTGTGATGTGGACAAAAAAAACCTATCACGATTTCTTGAATTTTTTTTCGATTTCGATTTGAATCACGATTTTGACACAGACATGCTTTACAGTTATAAATGCATTCTGTGTGAATTTGAAACATATTTCCAAAGGAAACCAATTAGACCTTTCCCAAAAAGTTGTAACATGTCTCTAGAACAGATATATGGCAAAATGCATATATATATATATATATATATATATATATTATTTGTATATGTGAATAATCAAATCCAACAAAACAACATGCAACATGCATTTTCTTTGGCCACCAAGTCCTTATCCTGTTCTGAACTCAACTTCCCTGTTTCTTTAGCACAATATCTGTCTGTATCCCTGGTCTGTTCTGTTCTTGCGCTCAATTTAGGCGCGCTGCATTCTGATTGGTTCGGATAGCTTACTGCGGGAGGTTGGGGCCGGGGGCGCGAAAAAAATCGCGCTATAAAGCGATTTAGAAATCGTGCAAGTTCAAATCACGATTTTATTTCGATTTCTATTAATCGCACAGCCCTAATTTCATCCTATTATAAATACAGTGAGGAAAATAGCAGTAGCTGAGGCAAGCTGACTGACATTATCAAGTACGCTGCTGTTTGCTGAATTACCGTCTGTTCACACTCCAGAGTCGAGACCAAACTACCGAGGATACAAGTCATACATTTGCGTACTTGGTATTGAGAAACACGCACAGACCTACGTCACCAGACTATTTGCCTAATCTTCTCTGTACTTTAGACCACGATGGAAATGCAGACAGCAACAGGTCTGGGGGGGAAAAAAAAGTTCCGTGGGACAAATTGTTCCAGGTAATTTCAGTGGAAAAGTGGCTATTATTTATCCTTTTCCAAATAAACCTGACTTTAACACTAAGTTCAGTCACATTTTTTGTCATTTTCTCTTTGCATGAGTGGTGTTGTGGAGATTTACTTGAAGTATGTATCCAACAATGTGTGCAATCAAGTCAAAGGTTGCTAATAGTCAGCACTGGGAATGACAAACTAAAAGGTTTATTCTCTTAATTACTTGCATTTAAAGTATCCACCACAGTCATTAAAGTGCCATTTGTGTACAAATTCTCCACCTTGAACAATACATTCCAAAACAATCACTGTCAGACTTGAACATTCCTGGTGTGAAAAATTAAGTACATGTATATTATTATTTATTATTTATTTATTTATATAAATACTTATTATTTTCTGGAGTCTGGTGCTGATTTGTTATAGTGTGATAGCCACTTCCAGGTGTCTGTCAGAACAGATATATGACCTTTTTAAAATATATGCAGCATAAAAAGCCTCAAACTGTTGAATGTTTTGCACCCACAATATTTCAGTTATGAAATTTTGCATGCGGTTCAAGGATCAACCCATGCGCATCCAGGACTGCATTTAGAAGATTATTGTTTAACTCAATAAAAGGTCATCGTTTTGGCATCTATTTAGTTTATAATCAGTTGATTTACTATATGAAGGTCTATGCTTAAGCCTGATTTATACTTCTGCATCGGACATACGCCGTAGGCTGTGTGTCGGTTTTCATTTATTCTTCTGCGTCGTTGTCCGTGTCTTTAGTGTCCATGTACCCATAAGAAACACATCTGATCAGGGGCGGATGGACATCTAATTATAAAGGCCTTATTTAAAACAAATTAGTTTTTCAAACAACCATCAACCCAACTTTTGTCCATATCCCTTTAAATAACGGAGAGAATTTCCAACCAATAAACTGCCAAGAGGCAGTGCTGAGAAAGAGAAAAACAAGGGGAAATGGCTAGGATTTATGGGACATCTTCAAGCAACCTACTCACATATTCATGTCTCTTCCGTTGTTTTTACCTCAGGATCGGCCAGGGTAACATGCATTTATGAGCACTTAACCCTTGGCAGCATATCTTCAGGAAACAGATAACAATGCAAGCTGACCTGCGGTTCCTCTAAACACAGCTTTACGCAGCTCAGCCCAAGATACACATTCTGAATAATTCCTGTCCTATTGACCGCACAGTTTGGAACATTCTGCACTAAAAGTATGAACAATGTCCAGACTAAATGTTACCACAAATGTGATACAATGAAATACATAAGCAATGTCTGATCAGCAAACCTCACATGATTTAACACGTTTCAAGATCAGCGTCAGGATTGTCTAGAGTTCACAGACAAGAGTGTGAACACTGACTGATGGGATCAGAGTCAGGGCAAAAAACAGCATGTTTTTGTCTCTCTTACTAGTTTTGTTTTTTCCTTCCTTCACTCAGACGAGAAATGTGAAGGACGCTAGCCGCCTGAGTAAATAAAAGCCAGAGTCCCATGGGTCCTTATCCCCGGCTCATGGCAGCGGCCTCTGTGTGCCTGCCAAAGGGGATGCTGGTCCTGAAAACCTACACCCTACAGATGAGGGTCTGTCTTTGTTGGCCTGCCAAAGCCTTCCTGCGCATCACTGTCCAACATCCTGCCACTTCTACAGAGGAAGACCTCCATCTTATGGGCTGATGTTTTTCTACTGTGTACAGATGTAGCTCTCAAAGCAACCACTCTGCACAGCTGGAAACACTTTTGACATCAGCTTTATGAGTGCTTGGAAATGGAACAATGTACTTTAATAGTTCTGAATAGCTGAAGTTGCTTCATCCAACAGTTAAATGAGTTGCTCCACCAAAATATCATGTTCATATTCAGAGGTGATTCACAGAAAGAGACACACACACACACACACACACATGCACACACACACACACACACACACACACACACACACACACACACGTTGGTTTACGGGTACTCTCCATAGGCGTAATGGTTTTTATACTGTACAAACTGTATGTGCTATTGCCCTACACCTACCCTACACCACTTAGCCCTCACGACACACACACACACACACACACACACACACACACACACACACGTTTGGTTTTTATGGTTTACGGGGACTCTCCATAGGCGTAATGGTTTTTATACTGTACAAACTGTATGTGCTATTGCCCTACACCTACCCTACACCTAAACTTAGCCCTCACACGAGACGGTGCATTTCTATTTTCCCCTCAAAAAAACGCACATTGTATGATTTATAAGCGTTTTAAATTATGGGGACACTGAAAATGTCCTCATAAATCACCTTTCCTTGTAATACCTGTCATACCCATGTCATTATACAAATTTGTGCCCTCATAAACCACATAAACATACACACACACACACACACACACACACACACACACACTCTCACACTAATTAATAACTGTAATATAAATAATATTTTAAACATGGAAGTCTAGATGTAGGGGCCCTAAACTTAATGCACTAAAAATCATATGGTTTTGTTATTTATTAGTACATAAAAGAAAAAAATATGCATATAAAAAAATAATGAAAAGTATTTCAAAGACAATATCCCTGTCTTTATTAGTAAGTAAACTAAAATATTAACTAACAAAACATTTCTAGTTTTATCTTTACCCTTTTAACTTTTTTGTCTTCATAAAAAATATCTACTTTCATATAATAACTAATTTAGTTTTTATTATGTTGACCTTAATTGAATACCACTTTGGTTTGTGTTTAAAGATAAAGATTGTGTTTTTATAATAAAGCAAATGTTTAGTCTTTATGAGTGTACATTTTTATCTTTGGGAAAATACATATTTTTGATTTATATTAAACCAGAATAGAACCAATAATTTTGGTTTAACTAATCCGTAGATATAATTTGAAACAAAGTAATACATTTGACTATAACTAATTCAGAGTTTTTCTCTCTCTCACTCTTTTTCTGTGTATAATGTAAGTAATCATGATGGCTTCTTTATAGATTAACCATTATAACATCATTTTGGGAATTGTGTATTGCTGGTAAACAACTATATAAAAAGGTGTTGCATAATTACCAGATTGTCAGACATTCTTTTTCTTTCTGTTAATATTTAGAGGTATAGCTCAAATGTAAGAAGTGGACACTTTCTCAAGGCCCTGTACACTGCAGATAGCTTATATACCCACCGGTGTGGTCCCTGTGAAGAAGGAAGCAGACAGGAACACATGTTCAAAGGGAAATGGCATCGTACAGAGCAAGATGTTATGAGCTGCGAGGGTGATGATGAACAGTTTGTAAAAAACATTTGAACAAATGCATGTGTTGTTTGACACAATAAAAGTACAAAATGCAATGGAACTAGAAAGTTTAAACATTTTGGCCTGATTTATTTTTGCATTTTTGCCTACATTTTTTGCTGAATGCCTTACAGTCACATTCCTTCTCTGTATCCTGTATCCCGCATAAGTTATATATGTGCAAATGAGCTGAAATCAGGCATTACTTATCTGAATAATCTAGAATTTGGAATCCATAGGTGTCCACGACATACTTTCCTAAGAGGAAGTGTCCAGATGTAGCCCTGACCTACCCTAAAATTTGATTTGGCACCTCAGATACCATCAATACAATTCTACACGTAGTTTAAATCTGAGCCGAAAGCTGCGTCACCAATGACAATTAATGAAGAAGACTCATAATGTGCTCCACACCGGCCACCTCAGAGTCTGAGACTGTATTTAATCTGGAATATTCTTTAAACACAAGGTTTTCAAATTCAAAAGTCTCCTTTAGTTGCATAATACATGAATATGTTGATGTATTTCACTTGAAAGCTCAGCTAAAGGCCTCCTCCTCACATCTCCATCCATCATCATTTCTAACAGCTATGGCTAAGACTGTTTAATCTTGTTTAGGAGGCCGGTTACTGATTCTTCAGCTGTGATTGCATCATGACCTATATTCCCGGACCGCTGAGAAAAACAGCATCTAGCCAAACATCACTAGAAAGAGTTTGTTCCCATACCAGTAAACCAGTTAAAGAGTTTCAAAGCATTTCTACCTATTTTATGAGACCTGAATATGAAAGCAGTGATGGATAATATTTATATATATATTTCAATGCAATGAGTAGAACTGAAGACTGCATATCTGCTTTTTGTAAGACTTAAGTAGGACTTAAGTGTGTTTTTATGTTATGGCATAACCCTATTCTATTGAAATATGGTTAAAGCGTACTGATAAATGTACTGACAAGCATTTATAATAAACAAAAATATACTAAATAAAAAAGTTGTTTCTATTAATACTTGTATTTAAATATATTTCTTTACACATTTGAAATGATTGGCATTTAGTACGAATTTTGTACATTTTAAATATATGAACTTAATAATGCATTATTAAATAACACACTACATTATAAACAAGTACTTTACTGTGCTTTAGTCAACATATCAAAATAAGTGTAATTCTTTAAAGCATTACAAAATATCATTAAAGCATTAGTAAAACATTTAATTTGATGTAATTATAAAAGTGCACTTTTACTCTTTAAATAAATCTCTTTAAGTGCACATTGGTGGGCTGTTATTTTATTAAAATATCTGCACATAATGTACTTTTAAGATTTTAAGTACACAGTATTTTAATTAAAAAGAAAAGTTGTAACCCCAAAATGATAACATCTAAATGAACTGGTTTTATTCAAGTCAAAAATATGATTTAACATCACTGACCCAAACTATATTCACAGCGAGTCTAATCTTTATGGGTTAAATCAGATATAAATATCTCTTTAATGGACAATTGGAGGTTACCACTTACAAGTTCACATGCAATACAATAAAGCACACATCTTTTTCAGGAGTGTATTGTGAGATCAGATCTCTGGCGTCTGATATCCACAGCATCATGTCCACCACAGGAGAGCAGCAGCACCTCAGCGAGTCCGTACACATTTACCCATGTGCCCCGGCACACGCACTAACACTTGATCAGTGTCCCAGAAATCACACCGCACAGGTGGACACCCAGAAAGACCAGACAAATGACAGATAGGGACGTGAAAACTAGGACAGTCGCTCCTTCTGTTCTCCAGAAATACAGTGTGATGACAAACGATCAAGAACCTAAGACTAAGAAGACTGCCATAGCCTTATATTGATCAAAGTGCATTTGCTTTGCCTCAATAAATGAACAATTGACAAATATAATTTTGAAAGCTGATTGCAGAGATTTTTGTTGACTGTTGTTTACAGGACAATCATGACATATGATGCATATATATGTATATATATATATAAACATACACAGTATCAGTGTCGGGGAAAGTTACTTTTAAAAGTAATGCATTACAATATTGCGTTACTCCCTAAAAAAGTAACTAATTACGTTACTTAGTTACTTTTTATGGAAAGTAATGTGTTATATTACTTTTGCGTTACTTTTTAAATATGAGCAGGGCTTGATTGTTTGTTTTTAATACAATAAGTTATATTTATAGCAAATATAAAAGCCTTTCACACCAGAAAGTGTGATGAATAAACCTCAGACTGAAGGACGAGTAAATCACGTCTGTACAGAAGAACACAGGAGAAGATCAACACTCTTCAGTGATAAAAAAGCAATGAAGCACAATTGTTAGTTTATATAAAGTAATTTTTGCTTATTAGTATGATTGAACTGATCATCAAAGGTCAGCAGCAAACACATTGATTAATAAAATGAGATTAGATATATTAGTGTTGTTTAACATATTTAATTATTGCAGGATTGCGTCATATTCTGAGTAGGGGTGAGCGATATGACCAAAAATGTTATATCACGATAACAATATATATCCCGATACAGTGATTTTTTTTCGTTAAAAAGGTTTTTTATTATATTAAAATCTTTGATACCATAGTATTTTCTTAATCCTTGTCACCAAGGTCAATATCAAACTAATACAAGCCTCAAGAGAGAAACTCAACCTCACTGAAGATATATAAACAGTCAGTGATGAAATAAGGATAAGAAACTAATTTCAAGCAATAGGACAAAAAACTACAATAAATACATTGTGTAAATGAATTAGTCTTCACTGTGTTAATTGTATATATCTATCTATTATAGATATAATTAACAAGTGTATTATGTATAGATTCTATACATATTATAAACATGTCATTATTATTGTTATTTATTCTCTTAAAGTTATGAAAGTGATTTAGTCGAGAGCAGTGAGAGATGTTCTAGCAGTGTGTTATGATTAACATGAACGAATATTGGAACGCTTCCCCTTTAAGAGCGAAGTCCGGATCTAACACACTGTTACATTGTGTTTCTCTTTCTGCCGTTTACTCTCTCTTAAGACCTAAATCACTGTGTTTATGAGGAGACTTGCAAAGACGGGGATTCTGACGCATATAAGTGTGTTTATGTAATTGTTCAAAGTTCGGCAAAAAAGAAAAAGCGCTCTCCTCTCACACAGAAAGAGACGGCGCACACATGTAAAGTTAGCTCTGTTGTTTAAGTTTCAACGGCCTGAAATCGGTTGTTTTACAACTGCAGTGATTAAAAACGTGTGAGCATGCTACAGATGTAGTCCTCGTTTAGTAACGAGCTCCTGGTTTAGTCCTGGCTGGTTCTGTCTCCGCTTCACGCCCCGTGGTGAGCGGTGAATAAAGATCGCAGTCACTCAAATGATGAAAAGGTATTACCGTAAACAATGTATTTTGCGACACCACGAAATAAACGATAGAACATAATATGAAGCGATAGACTTTTTATTTCGTAAATCCGATACATATTGTCATATCGCACAGTCCTAATTCTGAGTTTGCATTTCACTGTTTTAATTCCAGGGTCATTTTAGTTGTTTCTCATGAAGATCTTGTGTTTCAGTGTATATTTGATGCTAGTTTTTTCTTAAAGACCCTGAGAGCGGCTCTAGAGCACTTATTGGCTGCTGTCTCGTTTATTTCTGCTATTAGATTAATCCAGATCAAGCTACAATATACAGAGCTTATCATCATTTTCAACCTAAATTTGATCCCAATCTCTATATTACTGGTTACCGCCCAGCCCTACTTAATCCTGTCTTCTTCTCTTGGCTTTAGCACGGTTCACCAGGGTCTTTGTATCAGCTCCTTCCTGCGATACGCAGCTCGTCCTCGGGCTCCTCTCGGCGTGAAGCGCTCAGGGAGTGGAAGTGCTGTTGAGCAGGTCAGGTATGAGTGAGCAAACAGGAAGGCGGCTCTGCCCGGGGCCTTGGCTGGGTCTCTGTCCCCCGCGGCCCACCGGGGGGGGGGAGGCCAATCTGTCCCCCAGCAGAGCCCGGCCCGGCCCGCTTCACTGATTCACCCTGAGCTGAGCAGCCGTATACAACAGTCTGCGCTTGACTACAACCAAAACAGGCAGCCAAATAAAAAAAAAGCAGATGGATGAGCCAAACAAACTCCAACTGCTCATAGCAGTTCATATGTCTGTTTCACACCAAACACATTTCCCAGCATGCCTTGTTTCCACAACTTCAAAATGGCAAACAGTGTGTGACAGCATTTATTGCTACCAGGAGCTCTAAAGGGGGCCCGAGGGGCGCCAGTGACCCCGTGTCTGTAAGTTTGCTCTGTTTTTGTTTTTGCAATGACAAATACTTATGTTCTGCTTAATGTTCAACCATTCGAATGTTTATTTTGAAAAAAAGGAGATGATTGAACCACCACTAACACAGAAATCCCTTTCAAACCAAGCTAATTTCTAGCTTTCTACATTTCCAGTGAAAAATTCACCTAACATTGGTAAATGTGACAGTCACAGTTTGTATTATATGTTCTTAACTACTATGTACTTAACCATTTTATCTAACATACCTATTATTTACATACGTGTTGGTGCATTTTAATTACATATTAAATACCTCTAGTCAATTGACATGAAACCTATAAGCAGTAAATGTGGGAATTTCCCATAACAACATGTAGTTACACAGAAAATCCTCTGCAGTGAATGGGTGCCGTCAGAATGAGAGTCCAAACTGCTGATAAAACATCACAATAATCCACACCACTCCAGTCCATCAGCCACCACCCACATATTTGTTTAGAGCTGTTTTGGATGGTTTTGGCTTGTAGATGGTGCAGCTTTAGTCTTCACAAGATGTTAACTGATGGACTGGAGTGGTGTGGATTATTGTGATGTTTTTATCAGCTGTTTGGACTCTCATTCTGACGGCACCCATTCACTGCACTGCAACATTTCCCCCTCCAGTTAAAATAATTTTGAGCTGCACTTTGAAATGTAATGTCTGATTTGTTTTGAAATAATATTAAATAATTTACCCATATCTGTCGACCCCAATGACAAAACGAGCCAATCACCCATGAGACGAGAAAGAAGGTAAATGTCAAATAATAATGCATAGAACTGCATAAATGGGAAGATTCATAGTATCAGAAGGCACACAACATCACTAGTAGTCTATAAGTCTAGTCTTTTAAAAAAGAACAATTAACATTCAGCACAGTTTGTCTGACCCTTCACCCTGGATCTGATTAATCTGATTAATAATTAATAGGCATTGCAGTTGCACACAATACATGTGAAACAATAGCAGAGCACGTCTAAATACAGGAGAGAGAAAACATGCAGAAAAAGAGGAGAGAAGGGAGAGAAAGAAAACAAGTGTCAGGCGAACAGCGTGTTTTTCATGCACTCCTGTCTGAAATGTCAAGATGTATTCCCCATCAGTGTGAAGATACACTGACATACCGCCAAGCCTACACTGCATTCACAACAAGATCACCCTGAGGACCAGTGCCTGAGTTCCTGACCATAAGTTCACACACACACACACACACACACACACACACACACACTTATCGGCATAATCTACACTATACTACGCAAGCACTTTCATTTTAATGTATTAGCCGAATTTGTGGAGCACGAGTCTTCCCTCGCAGTCCAGATTGTTAATCACAATGATGGCAGATGTATGTGTTTTCTGAGGACATATGAGAGGCAGTGCCTGAGTTCAGTTAAATTAAAGACTCTAAGCACTGACCGAAATAAGTTCACTTGAGATCTATTGAAATGATGACTAGCAATGGTCTGTGCAACACATAAGATCACAATATAATACGTCTATTCAAATAAAATCTGTACTATATTTTTACTGTAATTGACAGTTATGCAGAAGAGAGTTTGGAAGAATTGGATGTGATGCATGGGTGATAATATTTCTGACATTATTTTCACATATGAATGCCTTCGGCAAATCAAATATTTCGATTAATCTAGAACTTAGTTCTATTAAAGTGCATTTAAGCAGAAATAACAATAAAATTGAAGAGCATTAATGCAAGAATGAAATGCAATTTGTTTATGCATCAAGCAGTCATACACTTTAAATATTTATCAGGTGCATTATAAATGATGCCAATGTTAGATGCACAGCTGTGCTTAAGTGCTATTAAAAGGATCGAGAAAGCACTCAAATGTTTAACATTTTACTTTCAAGATGTCCGATCTAATTCAGTATCACTTTAATATAAATAAGTTAAGATAAGTAGTTCTGAAATAATATATTATGTGTGTACTTACAAAGTATATCATTGCTATAATATGTTCTTTTTTAAAAGTATACTTAAGTGTTAAAGGTGCAGTAAGATATTTCTGAGAAATGCTGGATCAGGCCGAGCACCAAAACACACTTAGCCAGTCAAAAGTAAGGGGTGTGTCAACACAGGTGCCTGGGATGCATTTTTATGATATTTTTTATGATTTTTTATGATCACCTGTGTTGCACTTTTTTCTGTTCATGAATTTGGAGGCGGAGCTATCAAGGTAGGGGTTAGACACTTATGGATAGGGGCGTGTTTGTTTTGGTGATTCCAAATATCAACAGCGTTTATAAAAAATCACTTACTGCCCTTTTTAAGGTTTTATTTTGTATTTATTTTCTTGCAGTAGACACAATTTTGATATCATGGTGAGGAAATTCCATTGATTTCTATTGTTTTGATAGTATGTTTTCTGTCCTCTACATCTACCTCTACACCCAAAAGCCTAACAAAAACCTTGCTTCACTCTTGCATTTTCATTAAGACGTTATTTAGTATGTTTATTAAGCCGTTTTCCTCAAGGAGACCATTGGCTGCTCCCCATAACCAAGCTGATTTCAGGTTTTATTATGCTTGAGGGGACATTCAGTCTCTACAATGTGGGGAAAACCTGACCCACACACTGACGCTCTGCTTTGGTCTTCTTAACTGCAGATTTTCTCTCCGTCTCTTTCACTGCACACACTCTAATCCACTCCAGATGAACAAACAGCTCTGTTTCTCCACCGTCATATTCATCTCTCCCTCCCTTATTCCTCAGAAGTACAGTACAGACAAACAACAGACAGGACAATGAAAACAAAGAATAAATGTTTGCATCATTAAGATGGGGTTTTTCATTGCATACAATGCATATGTCTATATATTTGTGTAACATCCAGCAGCTGCGAGATATTTAGCTGATGGCACAGTACAGATAATCACCATCTGCATTTGCAAAACAATTATTTTGGACTACCACCATAATGTATACAGTTGTTTGATGTTTTGGTTTAAATAGGGTTCAATGCCTAGTTTAGAGTTGCAGTATTAAACAATATGTTAGTTAAGTCAAGCCTCTGACAATAGTATCTATTGTTTTACACAACTTTAAACAAACTAGACACATCATTTACATCCCTGACCACTTTTCAAAGTCACATGATGTAAAAATACTTCACGCATAAACACATAGACATGCTATAACTGACTGTAATTACATATATTCTTCAGGGTTTGATTACTGTCCCCCATTCTGGTTCCCAGATCTTTCCCTATTCCAGAGACACAACACACTTTTACTGATTTTAACATCTAAGTAATGAAGGACATATCTTTGATGGTTGAGGCAATAATGGTTGTACATGACGTACATGTAAAGCAATCCACAAATAAAAGCAGATGTTGAAATTGTGTTATGCATTTTAAATACAATATATTAGTGTGTTTCATAAAGTCTGTTCAATTTAAATACAAATATACATCAAAGTTGGCCATTTGGATATTTCTTAGAACCTTAAACCTGCACAACAATGGCACAGTGGATTTTTATTATGGAAATTGAGAGGCCGTTTTAATCATGACTTTGTGAAAATTTAGCATGACAGTTTAGAAGGCTGGAATTTAGAAGTTTGTATGCACTTCTAAAAATGTAACTAGCCTGTAGAAGTTTTTTGAGCATCATAAAAGTTGTCGATACTCTTTGTTTGTGAGGGGGGGGGGAATGATTTGTGACCAAATAATGTATTTTTTCTATGAATTGGTTGATCCATTTCAGAAATCAATTATGTGTACATGAATTGGACTGGTCCAGTTCAATAATCCATGGCAGTTATACATTATTAGTTCCCTTTAGAAAGACTTCACACTCTTAAAAGTTTTTACAGTGATGCCATAGAAGAACAATTGTTGGTTCTCCAAAGAATCTTTGAGTCAATTGTTTTTAAAAGAACCAATGATGGCAATAAAGAACCTTCAGTTTTAAGAGAAGACTTAAAACGAAGCTTGACTGGTTCTTGAAGTTCCCATTCTTTACACAGCACAGAGAACAAAGACTAGTATCCTCATTCTTCAAAATGCCTTTTACCTGAACTCATGCTCAAGTAGAAGTGATGTCACTGTAAGACCGTTGGCTGTGATAGACAAACAGATTTATTATGTGTTAGGCCTGTGGTGAGGTTTACAGCATGCTCTGAAAGCTCACAGTGAGCACGCTGAGACAACTGAACAGAAACCCCAGATGTCAGTTTGGTGAAGCTAAGGATTCGACTCTAAAGAAATACTGCTGTGTGAGAAGACTCCACTACTCAATAATTGAGGATCAGAATTGATTTAGATCTACTTGCCATCTACTTATTTACAAACCCTAAATTCAGAAGTATGCTGTTAGACGTCAAGTAGAATTAGTTTAGAATGACAGAAGATTAGAGTTGGTTTAAAATAGTCTCTAGTGTATGTATGTGAAAGTTCACAGCCTAGACTCTTGATGACTGAAGATGACATTCTTGAATGATTTATTGAATGCCTGCCGATCTTTTATTGCAGGGACACAACTTTATATTTCCACACTCCTAAACATGACACTGAACAAACCAAACTGTTATGGGCTGCTTTACTTTGTTTTTGTCGGTCATACGACCTCTTGGGCGCTCCTTGCCAATGAAAGCTGCTGTGGAGCCCAGACCTTCTGCTGTCCGTCTCAAGGTCCGGCTACATAAGACTAGTCCCAAATGGACCACATTTTCCAATAGAGGTCTTGTGGTCACGATTTTAAAACCTGTTGATCTGGGTCTCAAACTGTAAAAGACATTGTTCTGGATCTGGGTCTTTGAAGAACTATACATGACCTCAACAACAAGAGGACAAAGTATCTTCAACATTACAAAGAATTTGCAAGAATTCGAGTGGCTGCTCAGCATCTGTCTCAGTGTTTCAAAGTAAAGCCAAAATAAATTGAAGCATGTTCTCTCCTCAACCAACCACCCTCGGTCACAATCTTGGTCCTAGGGGTGTGAAAATGGACTAGATCAGGGATGGGTAACTCCGGTCATGCAGGGTCACTGTGCTGCAATGTTTAGCTCCATCCCTAATCAAACACACCTGAAAAATATCACCTATAACTGTCCCAATTCAGGGACTGGATCCAAAACGGGGTACACAATCTGTCTCAATGTGAAGAGTTCTGTCTGAAATATGAAGAGTTCTGTCCAAAAGTCCTGTATGTTTATATTCAGTTGTTTAACTTTAATGGCAAAGAAAACAACCTATTCATTGCTATTAAAGTGAAATTACTGAACCTACACATAGGAGTCTGATAAAAATGCTAATTTTAGAAGAAATGGCACGTAGAGGCTTTTGCATCTGAACTTTTCATATGTTCACCTTGGTCCATTTATGCACATACTAAAAAGTATGATCTATAATATATAAGGTTTTAAAATGTTTTAGTAACATTAGATATTTGAAATTTGAAAGTGTAAATCTACCATTTTCTCAAAAGAAATCCTGTCATCACCAGCTCACAATGAATCTTGGAATAGTCCACAAAGGATGCATGTCTTGTATCCTTCATGGCTCTGGAAACAAACAACGCATATCGAGGCTGCATTGAAAGGAGTTTTTATTTTTTGGACAGCATTTGTCATGCCACTGGGATGCATTCATGTCTCAAATACAGCTTTTGAAGGATGCAGACTCTGGATTGGGACACAGCTTATGTTTTCACGAGTTCTTAAAAGTTACAGGTCGGTGTGTCTGATTATGGATGGCATTAAACTTTGTAGGACAGACGTCCTCTAAGATCCAGGCTGTGAAGGATCCATCCCTTGTTTCTTTCATGGCTTGGGAAACAAAGGACGCATTTTGAGGTTGCATTTGAAGGAGTCTTCGAATTGGGACAAACTTAATTGTGCTGCTGTGAAGCATTCAGTCTTACGAATGCAACCTTTGAAGGATGCAGATTCTGAGTTAAGTCAAAGCTTATGTCCTCAGGATTGCTTGAAATTTACAGGCAGATGCGTCTGATTAGGGAAGGAACTAAACTCTGCAAGACAGTGGTCCACCAAAATCTGAAGTTCCAGGTCTGTTTTCCACGATTTGATATGTGTATCTCCCAGCTTGCAGCAATGATACAAAACACAATCTTAGTGTACTCACTGCATGAAGCCTCTACAAGGATAATATCAGCCTATTTATACGGCTGTTGTTAAATACAGCAGCATTCACTGACGCCTCAGGAACTGTCAAGATGCAGCAGCGGTCCAGACATGCAACGCACCTAAACAAACTACTGCTGTTGTACAGCGAGACAAACCTACAAAACAATAAAAAAAACATAGCTGAGGTGCAGGAGGAAAAGAGGAAGAGAGAAGTAAACAGATTGAGAAAAACGACAGCATACTAAGAATGCAGAAGACATGGGAGAGAGGGGTGGAGAAGGCAGTCGCAGTGGTAAAAGACAGTTTGAAAAATCAGATTTGCAGAAACACACATAAAGCTACTGCTCAGACAAAAGGCAACACACACGGGTATTTGTGGAGCTGTCTACCCATGATGCCGTGCTGAAAGTTTATTAAACAAGAGCCCTTCACGTGAAGACTCCCCACCCACAGACGAGCCAAAGCCCTGCGGCCCCCATCACTCAGACGTTCCTTCATTTCAGCCGCGTGTTCACCTCCCCGCCGCTCTGGCCTCCCTCATCCTGCTGTGGATAAAACAGTCCCCGAAGGATCCTGCCGGTAATTTCCAGTTTCTATAGAAACTCAGGTATTAGAGAAGACCGCTTGGGGACCGGCTACAATATATCTCCACCATTTCATCCGAGCGAGAGAGGAAGAAGTAGCAGAAAAAGAAGAAAAAAGGAAAGAGCTGGAAGTCCCCCAAGGGTCTCGCAGTTCAAATTTCTGAAGTTCAGGGGAGGAGGAGAGAGAGACGGCTCTGGGCTGAACATACGAGCATTAGAAAACCCACCACAATGAGAGAGAGCGAGAGGGGGGAGCATTTCCTCTATGGTCTAGCAGGAGCGATCTTTTCCCCTGGCTCCCACTGGAAGCTTTTTACAAAACATGTGTTGCTGACATGCTGACAGATTGCTCAGTGAAGTGTTCGGAGCGAGCACACACTGGCCATTTACAGGACGACATCCTCTACCTGAGGCGCCATGTTTTATACATACGCCGAAAAAAAGACAATGGAAAGCAGATTGTAAACAAAGCAGGCCTCTTGAAGGTAGGAGCGGAGATAGAGAAGTACAGCCGTTCTCTTATTGACCAACAGCATGCAAACGCTGTTAAAATGACAATGGAAAAGCTATAGAGTCTGCATTCT
>CM049875.1:32047432-32069932 GCA_027474115.1 Schizopygopsis malacanthus | reverse complement strand
AAGTTTTAAATAGGAAAATATCGAAACTATTTGGTAATTTTTGAGCGAGATGCTAACGTTTTAATCAGATTCAATTATCTATGCTAAGCTATGCTAAAATTGCTACCGCTAGACCCAGAGATCAGCTGAATGGATTCGAAAACTGTAAAACTCAACTGTTAGGCTCATTTTCCAACTCCCCAAGAGTTAATAAAAAAAAAATAGTGGAGTGTTCCTTTTGCTCGATTTTGCTCGATGAACTAGCTAATTTTTTACAGCTAAAACAGCATGCTTGCGATTGTGTTTTTACGTCACATTCAACTTTTGTTCATACTATCAGGTAGGTTTAGGTGTAGTGCAGATTGTACGTTATTTTAAATCGTCACAAAGCATTAGAGTTATGGTGCCACTCAACAGACATTTCAAGTCAGAACTGCGGTGATAAATATAAAACCAATGTCACATAAAACATACCAAATGTATATTAATCTGTTCCTGTGAAGAAGAAAAAAACGAACACTCTTTTAGTGCCACTCAGTGGAAATCTCACATCGAATATGTCACGAAACATACATGGCAGAGCGTATTTCGCGTCTAGCCAAAAAGTTCCCACAGGTATGTTTTCGTCATGAGATCAGGTTTCTCTGTGTTGAAGCTTCTTGGGCTTTTATATGTATTCCACTCTCACAAAAACAAACAAAAAGCATAGCACTCTGTCTTGAAATCTGCTCAAAATATTTCCCATGTACTCCCTTATATTCCACTGGACTACACTCAAGCTCGTATTTATCAATCATTCCTCTTAATACATTTTCAGTTCAAAGAAAGCCTTGCAGTCAGTCAGAGACAGTATCATGTTGAGACAGACTAGTATCACACTGAATGGGAGAAACTAAAATGCCTAACATGGTGGCTCTATAAATAAACCCCACCTTACAACTTAAACAGCCAATCACAAATCTGGAAAATCAACATCTTGTCTTATGATAACCTTTGCTCCAATCTGCACATGTGCAGTTACAGTTTTTGTCCAATTATTGTAATGTCTGTTCAACAAGGCTTCACAGGGTGCTCACCTGTCTACTAATATCCAAGGCATCAATACATTTAACTGATTGTGATGCTATCAAGTTTGTACAAAGTATGATTTTTATTCAATTATTATATTTAATGATATATTTTTATTTTCGCATTTGAGAAAGTTGCTGCAAATAGAGTGCAACAATTTATTTTCTCAATATGGAAATAGTTTTTAACAAAACTGATCAATCTTAAAGGCAGGCCAGTTTTTAATTGATTGTATATGCTTTTATTGAACCCATCTGTTCGCATTGTTTAGCATATGCATTTATAGCGGAATTCGTGGTGAAAAACTACATTACCCATGATGCTGTGCAGAACATTCCACCAATCAGAGTCGCCGTTTAGCTCCGCCCATTCCAATGAAGCATCAAAAAAGGCATAATAGAGTCTTTCAAAACACAAGACCAATAATTTTAAAATAATATGTTTATATTTCTCCATCATGTTTTATTAAATTCACGTTTTATGGAATTGTCACAGTCTTGTACTGTACCTTTGTCTTTGTCTGATTTTCATTAAAATTTTTTTGCTTCAAAATCAAAGTTTTTTTAAGATCCATTTGGGAAAAACTAATGGGAAAAATACTTCCAGAACAAGCGCCACTGAAGAAGTGGGCGGCACTAATGCACTCTATTGGAAGAAAAGTGGAAACTCGTTGGCCACTGGCTCAAGTCCAGAAAGACAGATAGAAAAAGATCTCACCTGTTTTTCTATTTATGCGTTTCTACAGAGATGAGCTATGGCTGGTAGACAAAGCTCAATGAATAGTTTATATGGAGGAGGATAGGATGCTCAGGAGACGGAAAGAGAGAGAGTGAGGAAGAGGATTGGATATGTCTCCTGAGACTGGAGCTGCTTTGAATATCTAATGACACTTTGGCTTTAACATGGGCGGCACTGAACACACTCAGACTGCGGCACACATTCAGATACACATTCATAACAACACTGCCAAGCGCAAGATAACTCCAATATTAATTTGTGACACTGATAAGCACTAGCAGAGGCCGGATATCCATCAACCTCTCATGGCAGAAATGATGTGTTGTGTTATGAACTGTGGTTGGCAGGCCCGGATTAACAGTGTAGTACTCAGGGTGACCACATTTGAAGTGCCCCAAAAATTCAGGAGCACCTTCTGATCAATAACAAAAACTAGCCTTCCCATTACAAGGTAATATTTGACTCCTTAAAGTGATTTACAGGGGAATTCGTTTTTGTTGTATTTTTTTGTAATGCCATTTTTTTTCTAATTCGATTAAAAGTATGTCATTATGTCAAATTCCAAAATATATATTTATAAGCTTTTCAAAAATGTCTAATAAAAAAATAGAATAAGAACAGGTAGAATAATAAGAATAAGTTACCAATCAAAATAAATACATATTAACAAAATGAGTTTCCACTACAAAGGTGGCACAGAAGAACACAAAAGTGGCATGTAGGTAAATGTACAGATATTTACAGAGGCTCAGAGGTGGCATGTATGTTTTAAACTCATAACAATGTTATAAAATGTTGAATATAGAACTATGGTTTGATTGAAATGATTTAAATAACTGAAATGACACTTTTAAACATAAAAATATAGGGGGCGGTAAGACACTGATTTTATCACTGAATCGTTCATTTAATTTGATTTGATTCATTCAGGAACGAAGTAAGTGACTGTCTTTATGAATGGGTTATTGAGTCACTGACTCACTAGATTCATTTAAAAACGCAGTTCATTCATAAACGAAACAACGCTGTGTTTGAATGGAGATGTGCAGCAGCTCAGCTGTGACTGAAACTATTTTCCTTGACGAAATCAGGCAATATTGTTGAATTCATACAATGTACATCACTTTATATTAACTTATTGCTTATTAAACTGTTGAATTAATTTAATATCACATTTGCAAACTCCCTTATAATCTTTAAAAGCTGTCACTCACTTAAATTTATATTTATTCATTTAGCAGATGTTTTTATCCAAAATTGAGGAATACAATAAGCGATACATTATAAAGAGGTAAACGCAGACACAGGAAGTGCTTGTAATACACATTTCTAGACATTGTTCAGAGCAAATACTAGCCAGACAGGGAGAGGTTAAGGGAAAGAGAGCAAAGTTAAGGAAAGAGAGCAAGATTTATTATTAAGATGAAGTCAAGTGATGATGGAAGAGATGAGTTTTCAGGTGTTGCTTGAAGATTGTCAGGGATTCAGCGTTCCGGATGAGGGTGGGAAGATCATTCCACCAGCCAGGAACCGTGAATGAAAACGTTCTGGAAAGTGATTTTGAGCCTCTCTGTGATGGTACCACGAGGCGTCGCTCACTCGCAGATCTCAGACTTCTGGAGGGGATGTAGATTCGTAATAGTGAGTGGAAGTAGGCGGGGCTTCTGGAGGGGATGTAGATTTGTAATAGTGAGTGGAAGTAGGCGGGGCTTCTGGAGGGGATGTAGATTCGTAATAGTGAGTGGAAGTAGGAGGGGCTTCTGGAGGGGATGTAGATTCGTAATAGTGAGTGGAAGTAGGAGGGGCTTCTGGAGGGGATGTAGATTCGTAATAGTGAGTGGAAGTAGGCGGGGCTTCTGGAGGGGATGTAGATTCGTAATAGTGAGTGGAAGTAGGCGGGGCTTCTGGAGGGGATGTAGATTCGTAATAGTGAGTGGAAGTAGGCGGGGCTTCTGGAGGGGATGTAGATTCGTAATAGTGAGTGGAAGTAGGCGGGGCTTCTGGAGGGGATGTAGATTCGTAATAGTGAGTGGAAGTAGGCGGGGCTTCTGGAGGGGATGTAGATTCGTAATAGTGAGTGGAAGTAGGCGGGGCTTCTGGAGGGGATGTAGATTCGTAATAGTGAGTGGAAGTAGGCGGGGCTTCTGGAGGGGATGTAGATTCGTAATAGTGAGTGGAAGTAGGTGGGGCTTCTGGAGGGGATGTAGATTCGTAATAGTGAGTGGAAGTAGGAGGGGCTTCTGGAGGGGATGTAGATTCGTAATAGTGAGTGGAAGTAGGCGGGGCTTCTGGAGGGGATGTAGATTCGTAATAGTGAGTGGAAGTAGGCGGGGCTTCTGGAGGGGATGTAGATTCGTAATAGTGAGTGGAAGTAGGCGGGGCTTCTGGAGGGGATGTAGATTCGTAATAGTGAGTGGTAGTAGGGGCTTCTGGAGGGGATGTAGATTCGTAATAGTGAGTGGAAGTAGGCGGGGCTTCTGGAGGGGATGTAGATTCGTAATAGTGAGTGGAAGTAGGCGGGGCTTCTGGAGGGGATGTAGATTCGTAATAGTGAGTGGAAGTAGGCGGGGCTTCTGGAGGGGATGTAGATTCGTAATCAGTGAGTGGAAGTAGGAGGGGCTTCTGTAGGGGATGTAGATTCGTAATAGAGAGTGGAAGTAGGAGGGGCTTCTGGAGGGGATGTAGATTCGTAATAGTGAGTGGAAGTAGGCGGGGCTTCTGGAGGGGATGTAGATTCGTAATAGTGAGTGGAAGTAGGAGGGGCTTCTGGAGGGGATGTAGATTCGAGTGAGTGGAAGTAGAGGGGCTTCTAGAGGGGATGTAGATTCGTAATAGTGAGTGGAAGTAGGATTCGTGGAAGTAGGCGGGGCTTCTGGAGGGGATGTAGATTCGAGTGAGTAGAAGTAGGCGGGGCTTCTGGAGGTAGGAGTGAGTGGAAGTAGGCGGGGCTTCTGGAGGGGATGTAGATTCGTAATAGTGAGTGGAAGTAGGAGGGGCTTCTGGAGGGGATGTAGATTCGTAACAGTGAGTGGAAGTAGGCGGGGCTTCTGGAGGGGATGTAGATTCGTAATAGTGAGTGGAAGTAGGAGGGGCTTCTGGAGGGGATGTAGATTCGTAACAGTGAGTGGAAGTAGGCGGGGCTTCTGGAGGGGATGTAGATTCGTAATAGTGAGTGGAAGTAGGCGGGTGCTGAGCCTGTGGTTGTTCTATATACAATCATCAGTGTCTTGAACTGGATGCGAGCTGCAATTGGTAACCAGTGCAAGGAGATAAAGAGAGGTGTAACATGGGCTCTTTTGGGATCACTGAAGACCAGTCGTGCCGCTGCATTCTGAATCATCTGTAAAGGTTTGATTGTGTTTGATGGAAGTCCAGCTAGAAAAGCATTGCAGTAGTCCAGTCTAGAAATGACAAGGGCCTGGACAAGAAGTTGTGCTGCATGCTGTGTAAGAGGAAGGGCCTGATCTTTCTGATGTTGTGCAATGCAAACCGGCAAGGTCGAGCAGTTTTTGCAATGTGGTCTTTGAAAGTCAGCTGGTCATCGAAAATAATACCAAGATTCCTGACTGAACTTGATGAGGTAATTGTAGAAGAACCTAGCTGGATGGTGAAATCATGTTGTAGAGTTGGAGTGGCAGGGAAGACAAGAAGCTCAGTCTTTGCCAGTTTGAGCTGTAGGTGCACTTCATCGTGATCTCACACAGCTCCATTATAATCAACGAAGCTCTCTACACTGCACAACAAATATCTTATTTACACCCTGTCTACACTTTGTTTGTTATAATGAGAGGATTTGTGAGCTAAACTTGCATGTCTCAGCATTGAACAAAAGTAGTTTGAGCAGTGAGTGGATTCTGATTAACATTGTATTCAAGGAATCATCATATGTCTGCCATACATTACTCAACGCTGCACAAACACGCAAGTAGAAATCTTTGAAGCTCCCTTCAGCGCAAACACAAATATGCTGATCGGGTATGTTTTGATAGTCGCACTCAGTACTGGCTATGTGCTGTGATATTTCTATTTTTTTATTTATGTTTCGCACAACCGCTAAACTGATGGGCTCGACTCTGACTGGGGGGAGGGCACAATTACACTGTGACCTGACCCAATCGCAGTTCTTTATGCGTGCATATATTTTATATTCTTTCTGTATACATTGTATCATTAACTGTTCATTTTCTATACATCTGCATCTCTTCCAGCAAAATAGTATATATATATATATATATATATTTACAAAACATGAAAAATATTTTAAAGGTCTACTCATTATCTTAATCACTTGGTGCCCCCCTATTGGCTGTCCCGTCTATGGATTGGGCGATAATCCGGACCTGGTGGTTGGACAATTTTTTAAGCAATTAAGCAATTTGTATCATTGCAGAGCACTTCACACACACTGATGGCCTAAAGCTGGGGTGACTCCACAATAGGTTGTCATCACATGCTAAACCCAGTGCCAAGAGTGGAAAGCTGAAGCAGTTGAACCTGCTCGCAAATCATACTGAATGATTAATTTATGAACTGAACTTATTCGATACCTGAAATGCGGTGTGCAGCAAAGGACAATATCTGTATAATGATAAAAATATTGATATTTTTATTCAAACAAATCTGGATCTACCAAGCAGTCTAGAAGCTCAAACTACACTGAAAAGCAGTGTGCAAAACAATATTCTGAATAAGTTATTAAATATGGATAATATCACAGATAAATGCTGACATATTATTTGCACCTTCTAAAAGTAGCTAAAATACTTTGAATGTACTATGATTGTGTCCACATCTGTACAGTGCACTTGTATGTGCACACCTGTAAATACATGTTCAATAAAAATATTGCTCACCAATAAGCAAGCAAAATAGTGCAGAGTGCATCTTCTCTGCTGCTGTAGCAGTTTTAAAGTACATAAATCAAGTAGCCTGTTTTCATTTATTTTGACAATGTACAAATGTTAACACTTTTTATACAGTATGTCATCATCACATATACATGCACACTTTAATTGATTTGATACTGAAATCTTTTGATAGAATGTGAAATATGTTGCTAACAAATTGAATTATTTGCTAATTTTCAATTGCAATCATGCATATTTAATGTGTGCATGTCTCATAATGTCCGACTGAGCTCTGGTCTATTTAAGTCACATTAGACTCGTCTCTTCTTAATCACGCACTCAAGCACTAGAACGGAGAATATGAAACTGAAACAAACTCAACTATAGCACTTTACGATTGGTACCTTCAGTACATTTAAAAGTAGACAGGAGTACTTACACTTTTACTGGAGTACTATTTCATAAGTGTGTCTGCACTATGATTTTGTATTTCATACACTGCATTAACTTGTATCAATACACCTCTCGCAAGTGGATCCTCAGCCTGTGGTTCATCAGATCCATTACACATTTAAACAGTTACCCAAACTTTACTCAGGTGTTCTGTATTAGATTCATTTTTCACTCTCAAAAGATACTGGGAGTAGTTCAGTGAATTTTGCCTGCTGATAAGGCAAACTCAACTATAGCACTTTACGATTGGTACCTTCAGTACATTTAAAAGTAGACAGGAGTACTTACACTTTTACTGGAGTACTATTTCATAAGTGTGTCTGCACTATGATTTTGTATTTCATACACTGCATTAACTTTTATCAAACATGTCACTCTCGCAAGTTGTTGATCCTCACCCTGTGGTTCATCAGATCCATTACACATTTAAACAGTTACCCAAACTTTACTCAGGTGTTCTGTATTAGATTCATTTTTCTCTCAAAAGAAACTGGGACATTCGAGTGAATTTTCCTGCTGATAAGGCTGTTTATTTGAATTTTTATTTGAATTACTTGAACAAAATTTCATTTAAAGTTTCAGTTTTTTTAAATAAACTATAATTTTTAGTTAACCTTGGAAACAGTTCACCCAAAATCAACCCTCTACTCAAAATGTACCTCGGCTAACCAAGAGGAGTATTTTTGTGCAGTTTTGGAGAAATGTGTCACAGCATCACTGTCTCAGCAATGGATGCTCTGCAGTGAATGGGTGCCGTCAGAATGAGAGTCTGATAAAAACATCACAATAATCCACAGCACTCCACATCAGTTAACATCTGGCGAAGACAATAGCTGCGTTTGTTGCCCCGCTATTTCACCTCAGCGCCGCACTTCACACATGCGCAAATGAGTATTAGGCTTCTCCTCCTCACTGGAAATATAAAAAAAACGGACTCTAAAACTAAGCCCACGTCAAAATTGAACTGCAGGGTGATAAACTTTATTTACAAATTAGGACAAGAGTGCAAAAAGAGACGTCTTCTTGAACAGCTTCGAGCTGTGAATGAACATGACGAAACTGCACCGGCAGCATTT
Organism: Schizopygopsis malacanthus; assembly: GCA_027474115.1. Taxonomy (NCBI): domain Eukaryota; kingdom Metazoa; phylum Chordata; class Actinopteri; order Cypriniformes; family Cyprinidae; genus Schizopygopsis; species Schizopygopsis malacanthus. The sequence continues at coordinate 32,061,771 of CM049875.1, read as the reverse complement.
AGTTTTCTTTACAGCACATCAACAAAAAACATTGATGCTTATTCTTCATCATTGTTATTATATAAAATATGCAGTTAATAAGTTATTGGTCTAAAACAGGGCTCGTCATGGGGCGCGCGGTCAGGAGCGCTGTATAACTCATGTATCCGTTTAATTTAACTTTACTGCAAAATATGAACTTACCTGAAAATACTTTTATCTCTAACGTGTTCGTTTATGTCCAATATTTAGTGTTAAACTGTTGCTCTTTAAAATAACTCTATTTTGATTTTCACCTTGACTGATGTTTAGACCTTTAACCTGGTAAACTTGTCCCTGTAGGACGTGCGGTCCTAATAGCAATGTATGACTGATGTATCCGAATATGAACTAGCGGTTTTAAATATTTTTATATTTAACATGTTAGTTTTTCAGTATGTTTGAAAGCATATTATTTGGGTTATTGGTACTTCCAGGCTCTCTCTCTCTCTCTCATGCATGCACGGTTTAAATCACCAAATAGTTATGAAATAGCCTATGACCAGTACAGAGAGTCTCTTGCCCCCATCCACCCGTGCACTATAATATCGTGTATCGGCGATCTCACAGGCTGGCGATATGAAGATATGAAAAATGACCATATTGCCCAACACTACTGCAGAGCATCCATTGGTGAGCAAGGTGATGGAATGCTACATTTATCCAAATCTGATGAAGAAACAAACTCATCTACATCTTGGACGACTTGACGGCGAGGACATGTTCAGTATATTTTCACTTTTGGGTGAACTTTTCCTATAAACGTAATCCTTACTGGTGCATCCTACACTTAATAATGAGCAACAAACCAAAAAAGGAGATTATGTTTGAAATACACGAGCAGGGAAACGTGCCTCACAACAGTCTACAATTCCACAGAAAGAATCTGTTAAACGCCTGTGCTGTGACCTTGAGGAGCTGTATCGCTGAGCGTTTATGTGGAGATGGACAGCTGTTGCATTTCCAGCCTCCCTGAGGACAGCCGCGGCTGAAGCGACAGGATGCTTGAGAAACTCAATCCTCAGCCGGGCCGGAGCCAGAACCCCACCGACGCTGAGAGCTTTCAGGGGTAATCATTCCTATCCCAGCCCCTCCGGGGAGCGTTCCTACCATCCTCCCGGGGACGCAGCGCTTCAGCACCGCACCATTGGGTTGGGGTCAATATGAGGAATGCTGGAGGGTGCATGCATTCTTCCTTTCCCATTCCTGTGGAAGACAGCAAGTCCTGCGGGACACATTCCTATAGCCATCTCTCTCTCTCTCAGCAGTGCTGCATTAGCACGATCAATAGTCCAATCACATCAGGGACACGGGTGGATCCATCGTCCCATTCCCATAACGCAATGCAGTGGTCATGGCTTAAGTGCACAGAGAGGTGTTAAAGCTCCTCTGGTCCGGGCCGAGACGACAGCAGCCATTGATCGAGGCGACACGTGACGTCTCTTACTGCCTTTGTGTCTCATTCTCTCATGAAAATCGGAAATTTGTTTCACACACCATTAGTCGAGGTTCCCTGTATCACTGTTCAGGAACTATATCAAATATATTCTACCTGATATAAGGAGCACAACAAAATATTACAAAGACATCATGTCTTTATTGCATTGTCTGGTTTGGCAACACACACACACACACACACACACACACACACACACACACACACACACACACACACACAGACACACAGACAGACACACACAGACACAGACACACAGACAAACACACAGACACAGACACACACACACACACACACACACAGACACACACACACACACACACACACACACACACAGACACAGACACACAGACAATCACACAGACACAGATACAGATACAGACACACACACACACACACACAGACAAACACACAGACACAGACACACAGACACACACAGACACAGACACACAGACAAACACACACAGACACACACACACACACACACACACACACACACACACACAGACAGACACACATACACACACACACACACACACAGACACAGACACAGACACAGACACACACACACACACACACACACACACACACACACACACACACAGACACAGACAGACACAGACACACACACAGACACACACACATACACACACACACACACACAGACACAGACACAGACACAGACAGACACAGACACACACACAGACACAGACACACACACACACACACACACACACACACACACACACACAGACACAGACACAAGTTTAGGCCTGGATTTCAATAAACATATATATATAGTGATGCTGGCCTTCATTTATATTAGATGCCATAGTCAAATATGACAAATATGTCACCGGATGAATCTGTGGTTCCTAAACTATCTGTAAATTACAACTTTCAGTGATTTGTGACTCAAAATGAACCACGAGCAGCTACTGTGTTTTCTTAAGACATGCGAGACTGGATCGGTCTAATTACTGAGCGTGTGAAGAAAATGAAGCTGGATGAGTGTGTTCAAGCCCTTTCTGCTGAATTGAATCTGTGAAAATGTTGGAAAGAGTGAACGCAAGCTCCTCATCGCAGCACAGCTTTAATATCAGAAGAAGAAGCAACTCATTTAATCATTCACGCCGAGCTACTTCTAAACCTGCTTTCCCATGCACTCTTCTTCAGATACGCACCGCTCCCGAATGACTACTGCATTCTTCTGTTTGGCCTCCACAGGGAGCTCATTTAAACCACCGTCTCAAGTACTGAACAATTAAGATGTATTTGTCAGAGAAATGGGGTTTTTTAATGAGGAACTGCTCTGATGGCAGAAGTCAGCAGAGAGAGTCACTGATCAAATCCAGCCAAATCAATTACACACAAGTACTGACTAACAAAAGCCCAATCTCCAACCTAGGGACCAAACCAAACATGTTTCGTAGAAGTTTACGCCAAAGCAACAAACTGCAGTAAAAGAGAGGATGCAAATAATAATGAAGCAACAATGTGCTGCATATAAACAGAGTCAGATCTGAGAGTGTGTCACAAAAGAAGATGTATTATAGTGTGTGTGGGGAACCAAACAATTGACAATAGCGATTGAATCTATACAATACAACAATACTATACAAGTCAATGGCTTATTGTTTGGTTACCCACATTCTTCAAAATATCTTCTTTTATGTTCAGTGGAAGAAAGAAACTCAATTTAATAATATAATTTCAATATAACAATATAAAGAAACTCAATATAACACGTTTCTGTTTTGAAATCGTCTATCGGCACAGACTTGATCTAAATGCTCATTTGCCTTCTTTTTAGGATTTAACAATTTTATACTTCATGCAATGGTCATTCATAACTGATCAAGTCGAAACTGCATATTTGTACACTACTAGTATTAGTAGTATGCTAGTATGTGGTTCAGAAATCAACACGTCACATGCTTCGTTCCTGAATGAATCAGCTGTTTTGAACGAATTGGTTGAGATAAGATACTGACCGGTCAGCAGCTACTGCTGGATTTACATTCATATTTAAATATCATTTTATAGTTCTATATTTAGCACATCTTGTATTTAAAACAGTAATCTCGTACGCAGGTGTAACTGCATGCATGGCATCTCTGAGCTGTGTAAATACATCTAGATCCACGTCAGATGCAGCTTCTGTGCCACTTCTGCAGTGCAAAGATGGATTGTGTTGACACTGATTTCATTTCATTGGAATCAGCCCTATAGTATTGTATTATTCTAATTGCATACATTTAATAAGGTCAGAAAATGTGCCTTCATAAAATAAAAAAATGTGAATGGAAATCAATTTAAGAGGGAAAATATTGTCACTTTATGTAAAAGTAGATGTTTTTCCTCCACTGGTTTAGGATTCGTTTCGTTATCCTGGCTTCACGAATCCTGCAAAGTGTCATCCTTTTGGGAAGCAGCTTGTGTAATGAATCTTTACATCTGCACAGTTTACAAACGCTGTTGTCTGTTGGACATATGCACCATGCAATGTTGTGTGTGTGATTTAAAGAAGCACCGGAACACTTGTTCACTATTAACTACGACTTTTCCCTCAATAAAGTCCTAATTTGCTGCTTATTAATAGTTAATAAGGTAGCTGTTAAGTTTAGGATTATGGATGTAGAATAAGGTCATGTAGATTAAGGCATTAATATGTGCTTTATTACTACTAATAAATGGCTAATATTCTAGTAATATGCATGCTACTAATAATAAACTAGTTAAGAGACGTATGGCATGGTCATTATGTACCTGTGAGGTGACACTGATGACTCTTGTGTGGAGTGAGAGTGTTCAGGCGCTCTTCCTCCTCCTCTTCCTCCTCCTCAGGACAGATGTGGCTCCTCAGATGGCTCTTTCCCTTCATCCTTTGACTCAATCTCTGCAGCAGCTGCGTCTGGATCTGAGGGACCAAGCACAGCAGGACGAGAGATGGTCATCAACAGTTTAAGATCTATTCTCACATTATCCAGATCATTTTTGCTCAAGCAATAATTGAATTGACTAATGTATTGATTATTTGTATTAGCAAAATAACCTTGATTTTGTTCAGTATGACCAGGCAACTGAAGGTAATTGTATCTACCAGCCACTGTTGCAGATAAATTCTCATGGATTGGCTTTTGGAAACAACAATGCATCATTGTTGTAATGCATTTGATAATGTTATTAAGGAAGAGGAGAAAGAAAAGCTCCATGTGTTTGAGTGGCTCTTAGTCTCAAACATAAATGTTTCTCAGAACAAAATGTTTGTCGTATATGAGCAGCGCTCCACATGGAGAAGAAATCCACTGTGTACCACCTAAAACACCAGAGGTCTGGCTTTAAGAGTGTTTTTCAGTATCTTCTATGAAATAAATCTCTTGAATGTGGTCCTCCAGGAATGGTAGATCACATATGGGATAATGTACTATAGGGCTGCATGATGAATCCGTATTTTAACCATAGTCACAATATCTGCTTCTCTCCGTTTATCAAGCATAATCATCTGCAATAATTTGCCCACTGGTTATTTATCCTGAAATGCATTTGGTCATCTTGCATTGGTAGCAAGCCTCCACAAGCTTTCATGGCTGCGGTTGCCAGATGTCAAGAGATTAAATCCCCCAATCAGAGCTTTTAAAATTCATACATGTTCTGGCCAAGTAATCCCAACCTGGCACCCATGTGCAAAAGCACTGACGAGCTGAAAACACTGGCAAACACGTATGTTGGAGTTCAGCGATATTCTGCACAAATAAAAGTGTAATGTAGCCAGTCTGTTTTCTTTCACGTTCGTTTGCACTGTTTGCTGTAACTAAATCTGTGCGCAAATCCATGCAATTCGATGTTCTCTGGATTTGTGCTTGCATGAAAATACATAAAAAATAATGACAATAATCCTGAAAAAGAATCTTTACATTTAATATTATATTTATATTCTATATTTTTTATATATATATTTTTTAGCAAAATAATCACAATCAAATCTTTTTACCCAAATTGTTTTGACCCGATCCAACCAGCACAGTTAAATTAAGAGCCCGAACTCGACCCGAACACTAAATCCCCCCCCCACAACGAATATCCAAAAAAAGGATGCTGTATTTCACGATTGCATGTAACGGTCAGTAAACAAATACATGAAGAAACAGATTCATCAAGAATCGGCTATTTTACTAATAAAGGTTTCTGTGCTGTTATCTCCGATATCTGTTCAATACTGTGTGTGCGTCTATGATAGCAGCGTAGCCTCTACATATAGTTTTGGTTTAGCTACAAACCCGAACCCGACCCGAGCCCAAAGCTATCCATTAAAAATTAACCCAAACCTGACCCGAAACCCGAAAGTATTATGGGGACCTGTCGGGCACGGGTCGGTTAGCAGACCTCTATCACATATTCCTAATGTACTGCTGGTCATTATCACAAAATAAACCAGAGGAAGTGCTCACTATTATTATTATTATATTATTATTATTATTATTGTGCTCAAGGAACCACTGACCATTCTAGTCTCTATTGATGATTTTATTTAGCAAGAGATCTGTCCATTTTAGAAAACTTGACCAGCATGTGGGAATCTGATGCACACAAACAGTACAGTCTACAATCAGCCTGTAAAAAGCTGCCAGCCAGATTTGGCGGGGCACTAACAGCATGTCGAATTACTAGTCTTGTACTCATTATCTTATATCAAGGTCTCTATGAACAAGATACAGACAAGTGCTAATACTGTGCCAAATCTCATCTTATTCTTCCATATTGGTGGAAAACCACCTTTCATCGAGGAGAGTGTCCCGCAAGGACAAGCACCCTTAAAGAAGGCTCTTATCCCAGCCAGAAATAATTACAAGAACATTATTTTAACTTGACACAGTGTTTCAAAAACGTGGCGCAAAAGACACAAGATGCATGCACAATGGTCATACATGTCCGTCTAGCACACTTACATAGAAAAACAATAGAAAAGTAGCGCACTAGAATGGAAAAACGTGTTCTGTGTGAACAGCCCTTAGAGTAATAGTACCAGGGGTGCCCAAACTCGGTCCTGGAGGGCCGGTGTCCTCAACACACCTGCTGGGAAGTTTCTAGTATGCCAAGTAAGAGCTTGATTAGCTGGTTCAGGTGTGTTTAATTGGGGTTGGAGCTAAACTCTGCAGGACACCGGCCCTCCAGGACCGAGTTTGGGCACCCCTGGTATATACTCTTAAGAAACTAATATAGACCCTTTTGATACATCAAGAAGTTAAAGCAATTGAATCTTCATCAGACTCAATGGCCTCTTCAACTATTGATGCACTCTTTCCATCTGTTCCTCGTGGATCTGTCGAATGGCTCACTGTCTCAAAGCACAACAATAGCAGCTTCTTGGTAAGAATGTTCAACTTTTCAGTAACGGTGTGATTTCAGCTTCTTGATGGATGATGTTTAGTTTAGTATTTATTCTCTCGCATGGCAACTAACACAACTCAAACACTCTCCAGCAAGAGAATTTCTGCACACATCTCATCACGTCTTCTTGGCAAACGGGTTCACTTGCACTCAGAAAACGAGTCTAGGTTTCATGCTTCCTTCTACTATTTCACCATAGTCTGATGAAATGATATTTGATATAACCTTGAATAAAATTGCATAATCCTTTAAAACGAGTTGACAGCAGAAGTCACACAGAGCAGAATGAAATCTTATATCGAATTAAATAAATGAGCCGAGTGTGTTTGATCATAAATACAATATAATCAACTGATTGATTCCATGGATTAAGATTTGTAAACATTTATATGTCTGTAAAGTTGTTAATTCATCAATTTAGGTTTTAGAAGTCAATACTGTAAGTTGTAGTGTCTGTGGTGCGAATGTAAGTAAATGCACATGCGGCAAAACCGCTTTTTACATAAAATACTCATGAATACTCATGCAGTCACGTTGCATTACGTATGTTGCAGATAAAGTTTATACTACATGCATAAGGTTTATTTAGGCGAATAACAAGTCAAGCGTAAGCAAACTGTGTGAAAGATGACCTGCACCACGCTGTTATTTTAAGATTATTTTCAACCTACCAGCTAAGGTTTGAGCTTCAACAATCCTTGTGCAAGAATCCTCTAGAGACGCTGTCATTGATGTGCACTGCAGTGAGACAGATCAATAACGGGACGTTTGAGGATTTGACCGCTCTCCTGGAATACACACGAGCCGCCGCACAAAGCAGTGCGGTGAGCGTTACTGAACTCAGGAAAACACAAGCATTTAGACAATCTCATGGTTCTCCTTTTATAGCATAAAGTCACACTCGGAAACCTGCATCGCTTTTCATATGTCTCCAACAAAACTAACGTACACAACTCTCACACTGTCCTGTGTTGCAGACGAGGAGCTCTTTAAAGACACACTTCTGTCGAGTGTCACTGGTAATGTCATTTATTATACTGTCACAGAGTCTAATAAACAAGAGGTCATGTGTGGTCAGTCATTATCACATAATAAACCATAACAGGGTGACCATGACCCCAGACCGGAAGCAAACTCTCATTTCTTAAGAAGATATAAAATGCAAATATATATCCCAAGGAAACAGGCTGTGTAGTGTGCAGAGGTAGAAAAGTGTGTGCTGCTTTATCAATACAGCAAATGCCATGAATATGTGATTTCTCTTTCTCCCCCTTTCTCCAATTCCTCCAGCAGCAAGTTCATTCTGTATATTGATCTTCTTTCTCTAATCGGCCCTGTCTCTCTCTCTCTAACACACACACACACACACACTCACTCAGTCTAATGCACTCCTGGACTCATATTCTCTTCCAAAGTGCAACACAAACCAGAGCAGTAGAAAATAAAGGCAAGCTTTATAAGAGGCGGTGAGAGATTGTTTGGTTGTAATGAGGCTGAAGCTGAAGACCCTGATCCCAGAACCGCAAGCATTACTTTAGAGACAATTCACTCATATACTGTTGCTTACTGTACATTATGAGCAAACTCTCAGTACACTTCTGCGTCGGTCAGCTCAGAGACATCTGCTGCAGCAGCGGAGGACTTTTCTCCTAATGCTGCTCGTGCTGTTAGGATGAGCAGGAGGAAATTACTTCTCACACTTTTTAAATAAGTAACAAAAATGATGTGAATGACAATCCATCTCTCTGTGAGACTGTCAAAAATACAATAAAGTATGTGAACAGATCACATGTATTGCCATTTAAAGGTGCTGTATGTAAGTTTTTGACTCTACTAAAGCATAAAATGACCATAATATGTTTGCAGATATTTAAGAAACATGCTAAGTTAACATACTTGTTTATCTGAAAAACAATGCTACAGTCAGTTATTCTCCTTTGGAAATGTGCGTTCAGTGTCAGAATGTATGTCTCGGTTTTGGTTTGTGAAACCCGCCCACTGCCAGTTTACTCAATTGTATTTCGGCACGCCGGGTTGCCAGTTGGTGGGAAACACAGCGTATTTAATTTGAGTCATGGTCATGTGCTCTCGTTCTGGTTGGTGTCGTCAATCTGGCAACCTGCTACATACAGCACCTTTAAGGGTAAACATGGATGACATGAAGTATAAAGCACTGAAAGTAATGAAAACTCTTGTATGTGAAGAATAGCATAATTTAATTGCCTGTATAGACTATATATAATGTATAGACTATAGAACAATTCCATATAAATCAATAGTGGATTTACTGTAACATCAAAATTTGACATCTAATGTTAAATTATATGTTTTAATTAGTGCTATGAATCGATTAAATAAATTAACTAATTAATCGCGAATTATTTCTAAAATTGATCACGATTAATCGCGTTTAATCCCACCTAATATTAAAATGTTTCAATATAATTTTATATTGCAATAATTTCACATTTAATCTTCAAATGTACAATGTACAAACAACATAAAGACAGTATATATTATTTAACATTCCTTTAATGGCATCTTTTTTATGATTGAAGGCCAGCATCACTGATATCAATATGTCTTTATAAAATAGTCGTTCCCTTAATATTTAACCATTGACTGTAGCCATTCAGCATTACAGTATAATTGAGAGCTATCCATTTTAACATTTATTAGACTTAATTTCTAATTTAAGTAAACTTAAAACAATCTTGACATTAACCCATTATAATAAATGACATATTTAGCTACCAGTGCCCTTCAGCAGAAATATACAGAAAATGAATAGTTACCAAACACTAAATTAAATATAGATGAACCCCTTAAAGCATATTCCTGTGGCTCAGTGGTAGAGCATTGCGTTTGCAGTGCAAAAGGTTGCGGGTTCAATTCCCAGGGAACACATACTGATAAAAAAATGTATAGCCTGAATGCACTGTAAGTCGCTCTGGATAAAAGCGTCCTGTTAAATGCATAAATGTAAAACTATACAAGTTATTGATTTCCTCTTTTTTTCTTTTGTTCTTGGATTAATAGACATCACTCACGCACATTAATAGACGCACTTTAACATTGGAGGCGATGTTAAGAGTGCGCGTCTGAAACGTCTCTCATGTGATGTGGTCATAAAGACGTTCTGCATCTAAAAAAACACAATCCTTTTTAATAAATAAAGAGAGAGGCAGCAGCGGTGAATAGCCCCGCCCCGCGGTAATGCTGCTCCGAAACACAGAATATCACAGAATGCGTAGAGAGGTGGTGCTGTCATTTATTTATAGGCTATATATTTTTACATTTCTTAACATGTTAGTCATAATATTAGTGAATATATGATATTGTAGTTTTATCTCTCGCCTCCCTGCTTGAGAAACACTGAAGTGTCACGATCGACCGATTGGGCATCAAGTGATAATGTTTTTTTTTAAACATTCGTTTCTCATTTATTTGGTTCCACAATATTAGATTTTTATTTTATTTAAACAGTGTGATCTTTTCCCATTATTTATCATCAAGGTGTAGCCTATGCCGTCCGTGCCTCCAAGCTTTCTTATTCATTTTTGTTAATAAACGTTCTTCGTTTCATAATTGTTTATTCCTCATTCTTCACTGATTTTTTGTTTTGTATATCCTATATTTAAACTTACGTTCTTTGTAATTTTATATCAGGCATATAGCATGGTGTATTTGTATTCATTTAGTTAATACAAGTTCTATGTTCTACGTTGTATTTTGTTGTTGCTTGAATTGAATTTCTTCAAAGTGAAAGTAAAATGCGCTTTTATAAGCTATTTAAGCAAAGGAAAGTTAGGGAAAGAGGGAAACTCAAAAGAACTAAAAACAAACAACTGCTTGACGCTGAATAGCCGCTGATATGAAGGTCAAAGTAAAACATGCACGGTGCTTACAGGCTATTTAAAACCAAAGGAAAGCGAGGAAAAGAGGGAAAACTCAAACGACCCCCCCACCACGGTGATACCGGTATAACCGGTGTGACAACACGGCGATTAATCGGTGGGAAAATTGCCTCACCGTCACAAGTCCTGTTGCATCGGTAAACTGCATCCTTTAGATCAAGGTCCTTTAGATCTGAAAGAAACAACTCTCAAACATGAAATATCACAGTTTGACCATTGCTGGCCTGGAATATCAGATGCTTTCATCATCCGTTGTACTGTATTAATGTCTTCACACCAGCGCCGCTGTTGTGCTAACGGCTGACAGGCTCACAGGTACCATCATCCATATGAGCTTTAAAATAAACACACATGAGAGCTGACCTTTACATGAGACAAATGAAGCAGCAGATCCGCTGGACTCACTCATGACCTGATTACTGCTCACCGCCGCTGAACGCCACATGCATGACAGGAGGCATTCATCTACTGAACCACCACAGCTCACATCCGCTCCTAAACGTCCATATAACCGCACTTAGAGCTGCACTGCCACGTGCAAATCAGATTCATACATACATTATCCATCTGGGCTGACTTTCATGGCACACAGAAACGAGCAGGGACACATTAAGGCATAACACGAACACATGGACCTCTGAAAAGTGATCTCTCTGGGACACATTTGTAAAAGTGCTGGAATATTAGAAGTGCTAGCTAAATTAATTACATTAAAATCCAGTATGATGCTAATACTTTTAACAACTGCTGCTGATAGCTTCAGTCTCACATTCTTTTTACTTTTCTTCAACTGAAAAGATCAATATTAGCTGAAAAAAATCCCACGGATGCAAGCTTCAACACGGGCTCTTGCAGTGCAAATGCAGAGTAACAGACCTGCTGCTCCCAGATACAGTATGTCATTAATAATAATCAAACCCAGCTAATGAATAAAACACGCTCACTGTTTTTGTCTGGATAACTTTGGCAAGTCATAGAGTTAGTAAGTGCATTGAGAACCTTCACGATTTCTGGTGTCACACACACAGATACACACATACACACACACACACACACACACACACACACACACACACACACACACACACACACACACACACACACACACACACACACAGTGACACACACACACACACACACACACACACACACAGTGACACACACACACACACACACACACACACACAGTGACACACACACACACACACACACACACACACACACACACACACACACACACACACACTCACACACTCACACACACACACACACACACAGTGCACACACACACACACACACACACACACACACACACACACACACACACACACACACACACACACACACACACACACACACACACACACACACACACACACACACACACACACACACACACACACACACACACACACACACACACACACCCGGGGAGCAGTTGGGGGTTCGGTGACTTGCTCAAGGACACCTCGTCGTGGTATTAAGGGTGGAGAGAGCGCTGTACATTAACTCCTCTCGCAATCTTTCGATTATGAGTCCGACTCTCTAAACATTAGGCCACGACTTCCCTCTTAATTGAAAGACTTATTTTAATTGAAAACTGCTTGAAGGTTACATGCCATTGTTTTGCCAAATATAAAATTGAAAATAGTTAAACAGTTCTTGCCGATGACAGCGCTGCTCAGTTGTTGGCGGTCATTGAAAGAAAAAATAACTACCTTGTTTACAGCCCTGTTTCAGTCTCTTTCAATATAAAGTATTTACTGCTGACTCACTCTTAAAAACAGTCTCCTGTCGCCACCTAATGGAAAAACAAAAATCACCATCACTAACACAGACCATTTCTACACCAAATACTATTAATAAATACTACTAGTATTTATATAAAATGTTATTTATTGAACAATAATACCCATTATAAGAGCTTTGTGCAATTACAAATAAACACCAGCAAACAATACAAAGGCAGCGCTCTCATACAGCATCAGTTATATATAAACGTGGTGCGCTGTCACGCTCTCTACGTATAAATCAGCCAAAGCATGTAACGTGAATGACGTACAGTCTCTTGCTCTTACTAAAATAAAACGAGTTAAAAGCATACCGAGCTGTGTTTCTCGAGCGCTTTCCATGTGCACGATTCCAGACGGAGAGAAACGGACAAATGCGCTTCATCCATTCTTTCATAAAAGATTATTAATAGCCTTTCTTGTTCATCTCATCTGTCATATGGTTCTACCTCATTACTGTACAGTATGTATAGAACAAATATATTTCAATTTGACAGTATATATATATATATTACTTGTTTTCCATGAATGTATTTTACAACAATACAAAGAGCAACATATAATGTTTTATACCAGATTTAGTCCTACACTTATTCACTTTTCTCTGTTCCCAAATAAATTTTTTTTTCTTTAAACTATTTTAACTAATTTTAGATTTTATAAGATTATTGTGCACTCATGATTTTTCTAGTCATTTTTGCTACTGAATTATCCTCTAAACTAGTTTATTAAAGTATTTTTTTTCATTGATTATAATTACATAATCATGTAAATTTTTTTCTTTACTGTAAAGTTGTCTATATTCAGTAGATTGTGTGTAAAACACAAAAGAGTGACGAGCAGGTCAACACACACTGAGACATAGAAATTATACACTGATTATAAAAATCTGTGCTGGTATCGGATCGATATCGGTATCGGCAGATACTCTCGGGACGGGTATCGGTTCTGAAAAAGTGGTATCGAGCCAGTCCTAGTAGCACAATAGCAGCAGCAGTGTAGCAGATCTAATCCACTATGACCAAATACACCGTCTTAACATGACACTGAACACTGAATTAACATGATAAAACATTCAGAGAGTCGTCATTAAAATATACTTATTCTTTCAACTTGTACAAATTCCTCTGTGGCTGAAATGATGTTGTGATTTAAGCTTAACACCTTAGTATTTTGCAAGGGGGTTACACAATTTAATCATGGGAACAACTCGTTTAAGAACGGCCAGTTGAAAATCCATTTGTGTTGACCACAAATTTGAGGATGCAATCTCCTAATAGTGCTTGCTCAGTGTATATGGGTTGCTTTGGTTAACATGATTTCTAATTATTTTTGTTTTATGCACTGTACAAATGGCAACTTTCCAGCCAACATGTAGCTTACAAATAACCCACATTTAGCCTACAAACATAAAACAATGTTATATGCCAATAAAGCGTTTTTTACAGGGACCAGTGCTCCACAAACAGACTTTGCGCTGCAAAATGTGCACTTCATGTCACTTCGTTAGACTCATTCTCCACCCATTAAACAGGAAATGTTCCTCCTGTATGCCAGGTGTGGAGAACTAAATGGATTTGTGAAGCACAAGGAGAACAAAGACTCCCACCTGCTTTCTGCGAGGAGACTTCAGCTCTAGCCCTGCGGTCTCCATTATACCTCCACTATCTGCACTTTCATTTCCTGACACAGAGGAAAGGGACGCCTGACGAGACCTCCCCGCTGGTCTCTGGCACTGACAGACACCTTTAAAAAGAAGTCCTCCAT